>JAMZAV010015786.1:0-11995 GCA_024449915.1 Sweltsa coloradensis | reverse complement strand
AAAAATATCTCAAGCAGCGCACTACAACAGATTCGGTTGACGAGCCCTAGGTGCTCATGCAGTGTTGATACGAATGAAGCTATTTTCTGTCTGTTCTTCAGTTTACGATATTGGAGGGGGAACTTTCTCAGGCATTGTTCTAGCCACATCTCTACATCTCTGACATGTTCATGATGTCATGTTGTACTTCTACAGCTGGTGTAACAACCAGGTTTCTGGTTCAGCCAGAAGATTAATAGTGTACATGTTTAATGGTCGTTTGGTTAAGTCATGGTCAATTGTATCGCAATATACCATAAAATGCCCCCCGTCTGTTATTGGGGTAGAACTTAGCCAGGCATGGCTCTGCTAATCGTAGAAGGCGAGGTAAGACATAAGCCCACCTCGCGCAAACACCAGCTGGTTTGTAGGGGAGAAACTTATATCACTTCCCGAAACTAGAGGCGAGCTCGGGCATTCGTTGTCGGGGACCTATACTCCTTCACTTAACGACTTCCCCGACGACGACGACAATGAAATCACGAACTATGACAAGGACGATGACGACCGCGACGTGAGAACCCCCATTCTTCCCTTTCCCGTGGCTGGTTCTGACCAGCATAGGAACCTAGCTTGGCGTTGTCCGGTTCTCTCCGGTCAGCGTGGTATAGGCGATTAACCCGTGCTAAATGCTTCGTAAGCGATAGCGCGAGAACCCGACCACGGACCGGAATTATATTCATATTGCAAGAAACTATAATCTTTCTTCTTCGCGTGGATATACATAACTCTGCTCTATCACAAATATTAATGACATTTGTTTTGAGTCGAAGTGAACTCTACATTTACACTGTTGCCAAACCTTCCAAAGTGCTCATGAAAAAGCATGTAAAAACATTTTGTCCGTGGCATCAGCATAACATTTGTATCCGACTTGCTTTGTGGCTACTGTGAGGTCACTGGGTTTGTACTTGATTTATATTACTATAAAATATCCTTTAATGTGCCAACAAAATCTTGAATGAAAAGTACATTTAGCAACCATGGACAGGCGCGTGGTATGCGAGGATGCCACAGCTCACACAAGTGACTGCGTCTCGCTTAGGTTGCCGCTCAGTCGGAGTACATTTGCGACAGCGCGCAAACATGGTCCATTAAACTCATAATTGTTTGAATTTAGGAAGGTCATCGATCAAAGTAGAAGCCATCATCTTTTTCACAAAATTATGCATCTTGTGATGTTTATTGGTTTAGATTTCTTTTGCGAGTAGTCAAAAGATATGGCGAGTTACATTTTCGTACCATGCTTATTCTTATGGTCGCTAAGACCAGAGAGAACCAATTTCCTTCCCGCCATCAAAATTAGGTTCCCTATGGGGCCCTCCTCCCCATATCCCCTAGGCTAGAGAGGCGCATTCTGACCTTACGGTTGACGAGCCCTCAATTCAAAAAACTTAATTAAACCCAAACATTTGTTCATTCTTTCTTTTGTCTCAAGTCCCCGTCTGGGCCGTAATAGAATTGGCCAGGTCTGCTAATCGTAAATTGCGAGGGAAAAGACACATCAGCTCAGCTAGTATGTAGAAGTACTCCCTTACATACTAGCTGAGCTGATGTGTCTTTTCCCTCGCACACACATATCACACATTGACACTAGAGGCGAGCTCTGGTATTCAACGTCTGGAAACACTTCTTTTTTTCTTGACAACCACCCGACGACGTCTATCGTGACAACACGATACTTGACGTGAGAACCCCCCTTCCTCCCCCTACCCGTGGCTGGTTCTGACCAGCATGGGCCCCTCCTCTTCATATCCCTAGGCTAGAGTAGCGCATAACGACCCTTATGGTTGATGCGCCTTGAAACCAAATAAACATATAATATAAAATAACGGTTAGTCACATTTATTATTCATAAACATTATGTCTATCACCTGATTATTTTTAATTATATAAATGTATACCTAGATATCTTAAAAATTAAAAAAATTGATTCCACAAAATGCCACTAAATTCTTGTTAAAAATTTACATGATAATAACTAAAATATCATGGGCGGCGCACATCTTATTGGTTAAAGCGCCCTATAGTCCTCATGAAGTCGTACCTAGAAGTCTAGATTATTAATTAGCGCTTTTTCTTCAAAAACAGAAGGTCCAGGTTTGATTCTTGATATAGGCTGAAGTTTTTTAACGTCTGATTTGAACTTTAGTCCATCAGTTATTGTTTTTCGCCCCGTCTGGGCCCTGGGTAGAATTGGAAAGAAATCTTGGCTAAGGAATTTGTAAACGGTGAATTTGGAGGCGTCCTAGTAACGAGGCACATAATAAACTCAAAGGTTGTTCCGAATCAGCCGTGTGGATTCTGGTGCTGTCCGCTAGTTAGGCATTGTTCGCTCGTCGACAGTGACGGCGCCTACAGGGTTGACTTGGTCGGCTAGACCCCTGAAATCTGTTCCGTGACTGAGTGGGTAGACTGTTAATACCAGTTTATTTATTGCTTGCTCTGCTAATTGAGTAAGTATTAGTACAAGTAGTAAAATAGTATAATGGTAAAGTATAAGTCTCGCAAACATTCGCTAGTTTGTGCAGGGGACTAATTTATATCACTCCATGAAACAAGAGGCGAGCTCCGGATTTCGTCTCGGGGAATTAAATCCCTTCCCTTTAAGACCTCCCGAAGATGACGACCATGACGACCATGTCAATTATACAAACGATGAAAACCACGAAAGAACCACCATAACCTTTTCCTCCCCTCTACCCTTTGTCGGTTCGAACAGCGGGGGCCCACTGTCCCTATATGCCCTGATTTAAAGTGGGGCATTTTTTTATAACGGTTGTCGCGCCCTTAAAAAAAATAAAAAATAAAATAAAACAAATCACAGTCAATTTTTCTTTTCAAAAGGTTTTAACTTAGAAAAACATAATCATCAAACGCCCAAATTTAACCTTTTTCTTTTACCTTTAGAAACCATTTACTGGCGGCGCAATAAACCCAAACCCGGGTTGGAGGCCCTAGGTTCTCACTCGTCGTACTTCGTACAAAATTTGACGAAATTCCCACTCGCAAACATCACCGATAAAAGATTTTTTTATATGCTCCCGAAACTAGGGGTGAGCTCTGGGGCTTGGTCGTCGGGTAACTTTCCCTTCCCCTTGAGGGACCCCCCCGACGATGACGACAAGCCCATAGCAATGACAAAGACTTTGACGACCGCGACGTAAAAAACCCCCCTTTTCCCCCCCTACACAGGGTGGTTTGCCCCAGCATGGGCCCCCCCCTTTCCCCATATCCCTAGGCTAGGAGGCGTTTTCTGATGAACGGTGACGCCCCCCTTTACACAAAAAACCCAAATAAACCTATCACTATAATCTTTATTATTTTATTTTTTTTTATTAAAGTATAAACTTCGGAACAATCTGTTATTTTGTTAAGTGGGACACTATTATTTCGAATTTTTCATTTATTATAACTATCATACGCACAATTAAATCATTTCATAAATACAAAAACACAGGCGGCAAAAACATGACCAACCCCGGTTAAAGCGCCCTAGTTTTAGTCGTACATGAATTTTAAGCTAAATGTGTTGATGTTTTACATGGAAGTGATCTTTTTCCAATTAAGGTAAAAGTTTTAAAAATAAAATGGGCCACAAAATCCCGGTTTTTCAGCGATGGAGATTTGGCAAGCTGATGGGGAAAGTTCGGGAAAATTTAGTGAAGTCTTTTTGCTCAAGGGGACTTTATGTTCTCGGACCCCAACGTGCTTGTCAATATGGTTAAAAAATGCTTGCTCGATGCAGCATTTTGCCATTTATCCCACGACTAGTGGTGAACCACCCCGTGTGTCGCCCCCGGTGGAACAAAGATGGCATTTGGCCCACAAGGAAAAGAAAGCAGTTTTTAAAAAAAATAAAAATTTTCCTACATTTGAAAATTTAATAAATTTTCAAGCACGAGAGAGTGAAAACGAGACGAATTAAAAAACATAGTAAGGGCAGTCATGGCAAGAGTAGATTTCTAAAATACAGGACCTCTTCCACGAGGGTGTGGAAAAGGGTTTTAAATCAAAAGTCGAGTCGGGGTAAACACCATACCCGTATCAAGGATGGGGAAAATTTGGGTTTATACCCCAGCGATTGGTTTCAGTACTGGGTACACATTTTGCACCCGAAGCGCAAGCACGAATGATGCAGAATTTCTAGTACCAAGAGGTAACAGAAGCCCCGAAAACTTAATTTTATCTAAAAATGAGAGCCATCCCCAAAAAAGCGTTCTCTTTGGGGAAAACCGTTTTGGCGTTAAGTCATACGCCACATCTGTGGGAGAAGACAAAATCACAACGAATGTTTTTTGCACCTGAATGACCCCCATTTGGGAAATTATTATTTTTTTTTTTTAATATTTTTTGGTTTTTGAATATTTTCCCATAGTTGGCGAGTGCCATCTTAATTTTCCCCTTCTTAAACCCCCAAAAGATAAGTCGATGCCCACTTCATTTGCCCTATTTTTTGACAAATTTCTTTTTCCAAATTTTTCGAAAAAGATGATCAACAAACGACTAATGGGATGCTGGAGACCCGCGGTTTATGGCGAACGTCCAAGGGGATTCGTCAACGTCGTTGCTCCACGACCACTTGGGGTTTGATTAGAGACGTTTTTTCAAGAAGGGTTTTTTGCAAAACAAATGGTTGGTGTGCTTTTGACTTTTAAAAAAAATACGACACAACATGGGGGATAAAATATTCAACAGACTCACGAGTGGGTTTTAGAGGGCACATGCCAAAATTTTTAGAAAACTTTTTAAAAAAATAGAATTTTCAAAAAACGTGTTAAAAAAGTATGTCCGACTCGTTCTACTGGAAAAAAGGGTAACCCCAAGGGTCGGTCTTGCGGTACACTGTTTTCATTGGAATAAATTTGTAGCGGAGTATCCAAAGAGCCCCAATGTCGTGCCTATTTGTAGATGACCCGGGAATTTCTTCAACAAAAAATTTTTTAACAGCCCAAAACACGTGCAAAGGGATGAACAAATAAAAACGAAGGGTCGAAAGCGGGGGACACGATTTCTCCCCCAAAAAACTCAGTGCATTCACTTTTGCCCTCTTCAAGGAATCCCCAAATTTCCAAAAACATCGTTTTCAATGTTTGAAAATTCTATTCAAAAAAATGTCCGTTTCTCGGGATTGTTTTACAAAAAAACTAAATTGGAAAAACCCCGTTGTTTAGTTTCCCCCAAAAAATGCATGTTGAAAAAAAAAAATCAAATTATGAAAGTTTCAGTAAACTCGTGGGGAGCAGATAGGCTTGATGTTGAGAATCTACGGGTCTCTGTTTTTCTCCAAGATGGACATGGAGGGTTTTGTTTATACTCTTACAAGTAACACAACCCCAAACTTCTAGACATGTCCACCATTTTAGTCTTCGAATTGCTCTTTGGGGCATTTCGAACAAGCCCGGAGTCAGCTTTTATGCCGAGTCAGGTGTGTCCCCCTTGGGAGAACGGAGAAAAAACCTATTGGGGCGGTAGTAAGAAAATTTAAAGCTAGCCCAACCCTCCCGAAAAAACGGAAAAAAAGTTTTAACACGACATAGTCAGACACTTTGATAACAAAACCCAAAGGGATCTTTCCAAAGGGATTAGATGTAAAATTTTGTTTAAACTTTTAGAATTTTCATCTGCCCAAAAATTTTAATTTTGTATTTAGCAATAACCGTCCCGGTTTACACCAGAGCGATTATTATATTTGACCTTTTTTCGTTTTGATAAAAACTCCCCTTGCGATAGTGTATTCAAAATTTAAATTTAGGGGAGATTTGCCATGAAAAACCCAAAGGGGTTTTCTTTTGGGATTCACAGATGGCTCCCAAAATTAAAACAAGGTTTTCAAGTGCTTTTTTTTGCTCCCCCTTAACTGAAAAGTTTTAGGCTAAGCGCGTTTTTGTTCAGTTTTCACTGCCCCGAGTTATTCGCCATCCGTGAAGCTCTTTAAAAACATTTTACGTTGTGTTGTGGAGAATACCTTTTGTGTTCAGATAGTTTTAAATTTTACTTCAAGCTATAGAACCCTGTATTCAAGATCTTTGGTACAAGACATCCAATTCTTTTTGAAAAAATAACCTCTACGGGTTTTATAAAAGAGTTTTTTCTGGATACCCGGACACGTGGATAGAGGGAAATGAAACGTGATAGGGTGAAGGGAAACTTCCCAGCTTCGCGACGTTTATTTCATTTAACCCTTAAATTTAAAAGTACTGAAATTTATTAAACTATCCTGGATCACCAAGGCATTTAAAAAATTTCCAGCAAAAATTTAAAGCCTGTACAGCCTAAAAAACATTTTAAAAACCATTTACAAAAGGAGAGTACAAGAATTAAAAGAAAATATATGAAAAAAACCATTTCAGCAGCCAAAAAGCAATATTTTAACAACAAATCTAAAAACAGTCAAGAAAGGTAGGGGAAATTTGTAAATCAACAAACAATAAATCAATAAAAAAAAAAATCTGCCGATTAAATATAAATCTAAAAGTAAATGGAACTACCAATACAGACAACAAAATAGTGTCAGATACCTTCAATCAAACTTTGCCAAAACAATGGGGGTAACCCCTCACCAACATCTAAATTGATGGCAAAGCATCTGCAAATATCTAGCAGATTAGGTAAAGCTCCACAAAATCTTTTTTGAAAACCCATCCCAATGAACTGAAATAATGGACATATTTATAAAAAATGAAAAATCCAATCTGTGGGTTGACAAATACCCAGACAATGCCCCCAAAAAAATTTATGTAAATGCGCGGGTCAACCCACTTTTTAATTACTGTAGGGGAAAAAAAATTTTCCAAAGAAATTAAAGGTTTAAAAAATTTAAACCTTTATTAAAAAGGGGAAAAAACGGGGGAAAATAATACCGCCCAATTTTCTCTACTGCCAGTTTTTTCAAAAATTTTTTAAAAAAAATACTCCATACAAAAAATTATTCTTTCCCTTAAAAAAGAACATTCTACTATCAAATACCCAAAAAGGGGTTTAGGAAATTAGGTAAACTTTAAAATCCCATAGAAAAATTTTTTAATAATATAACTAAAGGGAAAGGAAAAAAATGAACGTTTAATTGGAATTTTTTTGTGACCTTTCGAAAGCTTTCGATTGCAAGACACGCTTTACTATGGAAAAAGCACTATTAGGGATAAGGGTCATGCGTATAATTGAAAAATCATATCCCCACGGACAGGGGGCAACAGTAAAAATTTAAAAACCCACAGATGAATACAATCACGAGAAATGTTACTTATCGATGGTGAAGCAGTAACTGTGGAGTTCCTCAAGGCTCCAAATAGGCCCCTATTGTTCATAATATTGTAAAGATTCACTTACTTTGAAAATATAGGGATTTAATTATTTTCGGATGATACCCGATCCTAATAGAAGCAAAATACAGACAATTGATATCATTTCGAAGAAGTGCTGAGGCAGTAACAAATGGTTTCCAAAATAACAAACTTTTTCTAAATGCAATAAACTAATTTATAGAATTCCACCCCAAATAAACAAACAAAGTCAAAACAACAATTTAACAACAACAATAACACGGCAGATAAAAACCGTGATAAAAAAGAGTTCACACAACAGAATTTTTGGAATCCCAAACGACCCCAAAAACTAAACTGGCACACACATGCGATATGTTAAAAAAAACTAAGTTTGCATGCTTTTCACTAAAAAATCAATTTAATCACAAACACAAAAACTGCAAAAATAGCTTTCTATGCTACTTTTAATCAAATGAGGACGGGATCAATATAGGGGCAGCTTGTAAAGCGGGCACAATATTTAAATACAGAAAAGAGCAATAAGAAATATTTTTGGACTCAAACAAAGAAAAATTTTTACTTAAACCCCACTGTAAGCCACACTTTATCAAAACACAAAATCCTCATTTTTAAGTCTATACATATTTCAATCCGTACTAAATTTAAAAAAAAACTTGATTAATGAAGAAAGAAAGAACAATAGCATTCACAGCCAAAAAACAAGACAAGAAAAAACCCTACCATAATATCTCAAGCGAAAAAAATTCACAACTTAATCCAATTTTAAGTTCTTAAAATTATTTTTAAAGCTACCGACAAGTCTAAAAGCCCAATTTTAATGAGCATTTTTAAAACAAACAAAAAAAACCCTATGTAACAAACATATTACTCTTTGAGGAATTTTTGAAGGGCAAAAATCTATAACACTGTTAGGCCATCTTATACCAATTTTAAAAGGCCCAATAGATTAGATATATTGTACTTTTTATGTTTTTATTTCCCCAAATAGGTAAGATATATTGTATGGTAGGGGTTTCTTTGTCGTGTTTAAATTTTTTTTATGTTTGTCTTATTTCTATAGTATTAATATTTGTTTTCCCTTTTTTGTCTCTTAGTTTTTCTTTGTTTTTTGTACTGCCTTAAATTGAAACCAAACTGGCCCCAAGAAAAAACTAGACAAATATTGTTCTCTCTTTTCATTAGTATTCTCTATATAGGAGGAAATAAAAATTTTCTATTACTAGCCAACAGTAAAATTTGTTATGATATGTACAAACTAAGATTTAAGGCATTAATTTCAATTTAATTTAAATTTTTAGGATAAAAAATGTGACGGAGTATATCTCAATTTGCATCCTGCTTGATACGAAAAATTTGGACCTTTCCAAACACTAAATAACAAATTTTTATTTTTTAAAGGGAATAAGTAAAAAAATACTTTTCCGGGGGGGGGGGACAATATTTTCCCTTAGAGGTATCACAAAGTGAAAAAATTATTATAATGTAATATGCTATGTGTGTGGAAATAAAACTTCCCTTACTTATTTACTTACTTAAAATCTAGTTCCCGTTCCAAAATGTCAAGAGTGGATTTAAAACAAAGAAATTTTTGGATTTTCGAACAAGCTCTTTGGGAATGTGTTGCAAAATAAAAAAAATTGCGTAGTGTGATGCCCCCCATTGACTAAAAAATTCGCCACCTACGTTTTCGAATCTCACGTAGAGAAAAAGGGGATTTTGTCTAGACTTCGTATAGGCCACACACCCCCTAACTCACGGATATCTCTTAACCCGAGAAAAAGGTTTTGTGAAACTGGATGTAAACCCTTTTAACCGTACATCAATTTCTAGCAGGGAAGTACCAAATTTGATGCCTTTTCGGCCCCCGCAATTTGATTTTCCCCAATCATTTTGAAGAAAATTCATCATATGATAAAGGCCCACAAACTTTTTTAATTTCTCATCCAAAAGTAATCCCATTTAACCAAAATTTTTAAATTTACACATACACATTTCTTTTACTCCTTTTTTTCATTTTTACATAAATAAATTTTTTTGCTATTATTTTCTCTTTAAAATTTTATTTGGTTTTTATTTGGGGCTTAGAAAACAATTTTAATCCCTCAAAAACAACCTGCATTAACTCTTCCCCCTTTACTTTTATTGACAGGCGGCGCAAAAAGACCTAACCCGGGTTTAAGAGCCCCAGTTTCCACGTCGTCGTCTGTTTATGCGAAATCCCCAGGGCTGGGATTGACCCCGAGGTGACTTTTCCTCACCAAAATTTCCTTTTGGGGAGAGTGGCACAATTGAAACTAAACGGTTGAGGCCCCCTGAAACACAATATTAAATTTTTGAAAAAAATTTTTTTAACTTTTTTTTATTATTAAATTTTTCGAATAATAAAAGGGAAAAAACCAAAAAAAACCCCCCAAAATTTTTTTAAAATTAACAAAAAGCGACAAAAATATGACCTCCCCGGGTTTGAAGCGCACTGGATTCTCATCTTGTTCTGTTATGTTTTTCTGACCCTATTAACAAAAAAAAAACAGGAAAGAGTAATTTTCTATCAAAAAAATATAATCATCAAAAACCCAATATGACGAAGGGTTGACGCGCTTTAATCCAAATAACCAAAAAACCAGGGTTAAATTTGGCCCCAAACCTGGGTGAGCTGGTAATAAAAGTTTGGGGGAGGAAAGTTATTCGCAAAAAATGGAAAAAGTTACTCCGAGAGAAAATACAGATTTTTTAAAGATTTAGTAAAACTTACGCGTTCTTCTTCAAAAACACTTAGTTCCTTAATTCGAAAAAAAATTTTTATTTTTTTATTATTTTGTTTTTTTTCATACGCGAGAAAACTCATCTGGTCCGGGGTGGGAATTGGCCAGAGGTGGTTTTAAAAATTTTTAAAGGGAAAATAAAAGGGACGAAGAATGTATTATTCCCGAAAATAAGGCGAGGGTTTGGGGGTCGTCGTCTTGATCGGTACCCCTCCCATTCGACCTTCCTGACGATGATGACGACCACGACGAGAGAACACACCTTTTTCCCCTTCTATCCCCTAATTTTAAACGAAAGGTTGACGCGCTCTTTATCCAAATATACTAAAACTAAACTAAAGTTATGTATTAAATCTAATGTTGAAAAGAGCCTTAAATTAATAATCTAACAAAATAAACTTGGAAAATAATTTTAAAATCAAACACTTAGCAATCTCATTTATCTACTTTCAATATCACTTGCGGCTCAATATGACAGCGCTCTAGTTTCTCACGTCGTCTAAATCACTCCCTACTCCTTTTCTGGGCCCCGGGGTTTGAATATTAGATTCCCGAACCATGAGGCGAGCTCTGGCACAAATTATTCCCCCCCCCCCCCCAACCCCCTTTACGATTCAAAGACGATGACAGTGTTGTAAGAACCTACTAAGATCCCCCTACCGCGGTATATCCCCCCCTCATAACTATTCTAGAAGGGCACCCCCGTCTGGGCCCGGGGGAGAATTTGGCCCCGAGCATGGCTTTGTAATCGTAAAAGTCGATTTTAAAAGGGAAAAAGTACCTCGCAAAATCAGAGTAAGAAGGGGTTTTAATTTTTCCCGAATCTAGAGGCGAGCTTTGGGAAACGTCGTCGGGGGAACTTTCCCCCTTCCTTTTACGAACCCCCCCGACGACGATGACGACAATGACACCCCGACCGATGACAAAGGACAATGCGACCACGACGGGGAAACCCCCCTTTCCCCCCCTTACCCCTGGTGGTTTGACCAGATGGGCCCCCCCCCCCCCCCCTCCTAGGTTAGAGTGGGGCATTATGACCAACGGTTTACGCGTCCTTAACCAAAAAAAAAAAAAAACAGGCATTATTACCCAACGGTTATGTGCCAAAAAGAAATAAAACATAAACCTTTTAATAATTTTTTTTCGCCATAAATTTCAAAGAAAAAATTTCAACAAACAAAAAAAATTTCCCAAATTACAACATATGGCTGTGTTATAGACCAACCGGTTGAAGGCCCAGTTTTTCACGACGTCTTATTAAGTCTTTAAATATGGCTTTTTGGGGCGTGCAAGGCAAATTTAAGAGAAAAGTTTTCCTCTCAAACATCAACAAAAAATAGTGAAGAATTTTCTCTCCCACAAAAAGATGCAAAAAACGATGAGAAGCGAGTGAGAAACACCCCCTTTCCCCCCCTTTCCCCTGGCTGGTTCTGACCACAGACCCCTCCTCACCAAAACCCCCAGGCTATAAGTGGCGCTTTATAACTTGGGCGGTTGACGCGCCTTAATTAAAATTAAACCAAACCACTATAATCTTATTATTCCTATTCAAAAGTAAGTCAAAAACCCTTTTTTTTCAGAATAATCAATTGTACATTAAAACAACAACAAAAACAACAACAACAACAACAAAAAAACAAAAAACAACTACGACGACGACAAAAAAAATATTGATTTTATTCATTCATTGAAAAAAAAAGAAATTTAAAGTATAGATTATTTTAACAAAAAACAACTAAAAAAAGGAAGCTTCGCAAAAGCTTTTTCAGGGCGTTGTTGGATGGCGTAATTTGGTGCATCGAGCTGCCATTGTATGCGATTTTTTGTTGTTCGTAAAAAAACATTACTAAGTCGAAGAAATTAAAAAAAAAACGGAAAAAATCTTGATTTTAACAAAAAAAAAGAAAA
>JAMZAV010015784.1:0-12333 GCA_024449915.1 Sweltsa coloradensis | reverse complement strand
TGACGGGGGGGAAGGGGGCAACAAATCTTTTTCAAGATAGGAAGTTCGTGGGAGTGCAGGTGGAAGACAACCATAGTATGTTTGTCACTCCCCTGTACCTTGTTGTCAAACCATCAGGGAGAACATTTTCTAAAGTGAATCCCTTGTTTATTGAAAAGACTCTAGAAGACATGTTGGGGGCTTTGCCTTCTGTAAAAAAGTTGCGTGATGGATCCTTGTTGATCCATTGCGCAACCGAGAAACAATCGAAAATATTACTGGAAGTAAAAACACTCTGCTCTCTGCCAGTTTCAGTTGATGGACATCACTCTCTTAACGTATGTAAGGGAGTGGTATCGTGTTTTGACTTATTGAATTGTTCGGAACAGGAAATAAAGGAATACCTCGCCAATCACAAAGTTGTTGAAGTGACCAGGATTCAGAGTAGGAAAAACGGATCACTTGCTCCGACTCCTGCACTGATACTATCATTTGCCCTACCTCAGCTACCTACCGATGTAAAAATTGCTTTCTACCGTCTAAAACTCCGTCCATATATACCAAACCCACTCCGTTGTTTCAAGTGTCAACGCCTCGGCCACACACAGGCCAGATGCACATCAGAAGAGATTTGTCCAAATTGTAGTTTGCCGGCTAAGCATATGACACAACGTGGCGCTATGCCATATTACAACAACTTCACGAGTGGGATTTTAAAGGTCACTTGCCCAGGTTCATACAGAACTTTCTTCATGATAGAACATTTAAAGTACGGATAAATAACATTTTATCAGACCCATATGAACTGCAAACGGGAGTTCCTCAAGGATCTGTCCTTTCGGTTCCCCTGTTTGCAGTCGCAATAAACAGTGTCACCTCGTGCATACCTAAGTCCATCATGTCCTACTTATTCGTTGACGACTTGGGGATTTTCTATAGGTCGGTCAACATTTCTGTTGCCGAACGACATCTACAGATTGCATTGAACAACATCGGTGATTGGGCCCGAGCACGCGGCACTAAATTTTCTGCTGATAAAACACAATGCATTCACTTTTGTCGCATTCGGTATATGCACGTAGATCCACGTCTTACCCTTAACGGTGTGCAACTTGAATTTAAACCACACGTTCGCGTTCTTGGCTTGGAGTTGGATACTAAACTAAATTGGAGATACCACGTCACAGAATTGCGCAAACGATGTATTAGACAGGGAATTCAGTCTGCAAAATTCGAAGTCTATGCTGTTAATGAGTAGAAGCAATTAAAAATGCTTTTTAAACTAATTCGACCATGCTGAATTCAAAAACCAATGTTGGCAAAACCAAAAATGGCTTCTTTACGTTCAAAACTCAAAATTTTGGAAATTAAGAAATCATTTTTTTAAATTTTGTTTTACTATCGTAGAAGCAATTAAATAATATGCTGTTTTATCTAATTCGCCCATGCTGAATTCAAAACACAATGTAAGCAAAACCTGAAATGACTCTTTCACCTTCAAAACACAAAATTTTGGAAATCGAGAAATCATTTTTTAAATTTTTTTTTTTACTATCGTAGAAGCAATTAATATGCTGTTTTAACTAATTCGATCATGCTGAATTCAAAAAACAATGTTGGCGAAACCAAAAATGGCTCCTTCACCTTCAAAACTTCAACTTTTGGAAATTGAGAAATCCTCTTCTGTTTGTTTTACTATTAATCCTGTCAAATAAGAATTTTTGGAGGAAATAATTGCGATGTCGCTGAATTTTTGCAGAGACCTTCCTTAAATTATACTTATCAACAAACTTAAACTCCCCTACAATCGGACTGGAGCTTCGGCCGCCATATTGGAAAATGGCGGCCAAAAAGTGTTTCTTATTGAATATCTCCATATTGGTTGGAGATAGACAAAATGTCTCAATAGTAAAAATATTCCCTATTATTCGCATTTTTGTGCATTATACCTGCATGAAGTCTGTGTCATTCTGTTTTATTATAGTTGAATGCGTGAAAACTAATTTATGTGAGATACCAAGAAGTGAGTTGTAGACAAACAAACCGTTTTAACCCAACACATTACGTGCGCCGATCAATCTGAATCGTCCATTTCTGGAAAGTGTTGCATCAATTAGGTTTACCACAGTATAAGAATTACATTTATTTAGTTATGTGACTACATTTTAAATAATATTGAGGAATAGTATTGTATATTATAGTGTAATACATTAAAAAAATCAATAAAACTCGTGGTGCGATTCTGTTCATTTTCACGAACCATTTATAGTGGGTAGTATTGAATTATATTTAATAAATATTTTATTTTACATTAATTGTAGAATTTACTTTTTGTTATCCTATTTCGATCAGTGTCGGTTGCATGTAATGCATGTTAATGTAATGTAAAAGATCCAAATTCTTATCATGTCTGCATTGATATTCGAACATCTTCGTTCGAACGTCGACAGAAAGATATCACTACCGCCGCTACGAAACAACCCGATAAATAAAAAATGTCATCAACGGGTAGCGAGACATTTAAAAGTTTTATCTTCGTTCTAGTTCAAAACACTTGCATGCATCAGTGCATGGCATCCCTGTTTTTTTTACACCCACACCTATTAGTTGAGCAACCAATTTTGTAGCTACAAGAAATAACTTCAGCACATCCAATTGGAATAGCATCCGTGGTCATTAGAATAGGGGTGATATCGCACCCAGTAATGTTCTACACAAATTTGCGTGGTTTATATTTTTGGTGTTCCAATTGGGGGAAAATGAGAATATTATAGCACATACTTGTTGTTAAAAATAACTTATAATGTAATAACAAAATAACCCTCAGCAGTAAAAGTACCTCGGGTTTCTTGATAGTTTTCCATATTAGTTTGGTAGTGACACCTCTTAATATGCCAATGGAGTGCAGTGCAGTACTTGTTGGAGTAATACGATATATGCCAATTATATTATGAAAACCTTTAGATATTGCATTATTTATGCGAGCAAACGCGACTACGTATTTCACATAGTTGACTTTTTCTCTGTCTTTTAAAGCATTTACAAATATCTCTTTTTCTTTGTCTGAAGGTGTCTGTAAATCGCCATTTTTCGACGACTGAGAGATAAGACAAGGGCTCAAGACGTAACTGTCAGAAAACAACTATGCTGTCATAACACAAGCTCAAACCAGCCTAAAAGAAAAAAATTACTTTCTATAATGCTGTAAAGTAATTAACAAATTATTTGTTTTAAATTGAACATCTACTGATTAGGCCTAAATGAAAAGACTACTCATAAATCTCAAATTACATGCATTATCAATTATCATGAACACGCCCTGGAAAATGTTGAAAGAGGCTGACTTTATGGACTTGGTTTAGTGTTATCGATACGACGTTACGTGTAGAAACTGTGGGGGCCTGGAAAGAACACCAATGTTTCTGTTCGATGTTGATTGTTACAATGCACCGACAGTGTTGGTTCCAGCGTTAAGCGCGCTACTCTGATTCGCGAGGTCCCGGTTTCAAATCCCGTCGAGACCGGCAATCCTGACTGATGGTTTTTTCCGAGGTTTTCCTCAGTCGTTAATACGAATGCAAGGGATTGAGTACTCTTAATCAGCCCTCGGACATCCCTTCACAATTGTCATATCCACAACATACCTAGTTAGACACCTGAAGAGGGGCATGAATTGCACCCTGGGCAGGCTTCCCACAAAAATTATTTTTTTATGTTACAATGCGATCAAATTACATGTCTCCAAATAACCTTGAAGCGTAATATGCCACTCTGTCTACTAGCGGCGTAGCTGAGCATTTGATGTCACCAACACAACACACTACTCCGCGCACTGCTTATATCAGGCCTTACTTTGAAACAATGAGAGTTTGTTCCATGTTTTTAACACAGCACATGAGCGTAGGGCTTACAGTATTATGGGACTAAGATGTAAGTGATAACATACCTTCAAATCACGTAGACGTAGTGCAGGTATATCACATAACTATAGCTGGTTTTTATACCAAGATCCACTGTCAGCAATAAACCCTTCCATAAAAAAAAACACTGCTAATGGCAATGATTATTTACGTTTACGACTGAGTAGAGTGGACCGCGGAGGGAGGCTAGGCGACCAAGGCCGAGAGCCAATCAGCGCCGCGGGTTGATGCTGGCGGCACCCGCAGGGGATTAGCGCGACAGAAATCTAGTTGCGCATTGTCTCAGTAAACAATTAAAAACCGTCGATTGGTATGTTGAAACTGGGCCCGATTTGGCAAGCGTGTTCTACATAGACATAGACAGATTTTGGTAAAATATTACTATCCCAAATCTTTCCAATCAGGAGATATATTGATGTACAAATTTGGGTACAAAAATTACGCAACAAAAATTTAGATAAAAGTGGCACTAAAGCCCTAGAAACTACACGTAGGCCAAAAGTAGGCTACACTTATTAAACCTAGATATCTATTACGATTTGTGAATTTTTTTCAAATTTTTCGCATGTTTATTTTACGAGCAATTGAATATTTTAATAAGTGGTACCAGATTTGGGTTTTTGGTACCCTTTTGGTACTTCTACTCAAAGTAGACTTTGCCAACATTGAAAGGTAGATGAAGAAGTATTGCCTTAAGATAAAAAACCATGTTGGCAGCTTCTACCCCAAAAATGTTGTACGATTGACTTCTAGAAGGCTTTTGGATATAATTGCCCTCTCTATATGTTGAAATTAAACATCCCTAAAGTTCTTAGTAACACTTCATGGGGTGCGGACAGGACATGTCTTTTGCATATATATGGCTCACTGGTTAGGTCCGTAATGGACTATGCCTGTTGGGTCTACTCGTCGGCCCGTGATTCCATCTTGAAACTTCTCGATACTGTCCACCACAGAGGTCTCCGGCTGGCGCTGGGTGCATTTCGGACGAGCCCCGTCCTCAGCCTGTATGCTGAGGCAGGAATGACCTCCCTCGCAGAAAGACGGAACTACTTGTTGGGCAGATACGTATTGAAGATCCGGGCAATGCGTAACCACCCATCTCATAACGCTCTTTTTGATGAGAGATTTGTCCGTCACTTTGATACCAAATCTTTGGCGACACTTCCTGTCGGATTACGTTGTAGACATCTTTTTAGAATTTTAAATTTTGATGTACCCAATCTATTGAGTTTCGTTTTGAGCCGAAAACCTCCATGGCTACTTCCGGAACCTGAAATTTGTTTCGACCTTTGCCGATATAATAAGTCCACAACATCAGATGTAATTTTCAAAACTAGTTTTCAAGCTATTTGTCACGAATACCATACCTTTAAATTCATTTTCACTGATGGATCTAAAACCGGCTCGAAGGTTGGTTGCGCTTACTATTGTGGCGGCAGTGGTGTTGGTTTCAGACTTCATGACATGTGTTCTGTTTTTACTGCTGAAATGTATGCCATACGAGAAGCTTTGAGATATATTATGAAACAAAGATGCGGAAGCTTCATGGTATGTTCAGATAGTTTAAGTGCACTTCAGGCACTCCACGTCATGTTCTCTACTCACCATTTAGTAATTGACATTCAGTTCTTCATGGAGAAACTTCATGCGAGAGGCTACAAAATCATGTTCTGCTGGGTCCCTGGTCATGTAGGTATCTCTGGCAACGAGGAGGCTGACTTGGCAGCCAAGGCTGCAACGCAAAGAGCATCAACTGATTTTGACCTCGTACCTGTTCCTGATGTCCACAGTGGGTTCAAGAACCATATGTTGAAACTAGGTCAGGATTGTTGGAATGCTTTGCAGAATAATAAACTGCGCCGTGTGATGCCCTGTCTTTCACTGAAAGTACGACCCCCTTCTTCCATACTTTCTCGTCGTGAGGAGGTTGTATTGGCGCGAGTACGAATAGGGCACACCCACCTCACCCATGCCTATCTTTTTACTAGAGATAAGATTGCTCCGATTTGCGACACGTGTGATGTGTTGCTATCCGTTCATCATTTGTTGACTGACTGCTCTAAGTATGATGGTTTGAGACTCCAATTAAATTTAAATCTATCATATGAAGAACTTTTGTCTTATGAAAACAGTGAAAAACTTATCAGATTTCTAAACCTTAGCAATCTGATCGACAAACTATGACAGTTCATATAAAAATAAAAAAATCCATGAAGCATGTTGACTTGCTATTCATTATGACGACGTTGGCAACGGTTTCCTGAAAATGATTATGATTATGATTTGGTAATTTGACATTTTCTACATATGACAACTTTAGCATGTATACCTTTTCCCGATTTGGCTGTCTACAAATATATCGACCTTGGCAATTCTTTTTATGACAATGATATGAAAAACACATTTAACCTTATTAACCGTATTTTACATTCATACATAGTTAACTAAATATCTTGGAGGCGCGAATAATCTTTGCCGTTGAAGCGCCCTAAAACTACTAATACTATACCGGCTCACTCCCCTCCTTGTCAGGTGAAGCCGTGCTGTGTAAATTGCAAGGGCCCACATTCTGCTCGATTACGCACATGCCCAATGTGGTTAAAAGAACAAGCAATCCTGGAATTATCAATCACGGAAAAAATTTCCCCTCTTGAGGCTCGACGGCGCATTGGTTCGGCACAGCCAGTTACCTCTTCCGTTTCATTTGCTTCGGTAGTACAGAGTTCGTCCTCCAGCAGTAGAGAGGCAGAACTTCTGGCACAAAACCACGCTTTGCAGGAGACGGTACAACAGTTGTCTAAAAGTGTGCAACAACAGGCGAAACAAATTGAAACCTTGACTTGTCAACTCGGTGAAGTCCTTGAATGTTTAAAAAATTCAAGAAATTCAATGCCGAATGTGATTCCTAATAAACACTGCTCACCTTCAGAAAAGTTAAATGCTGTTACATCAACGCCGCAGATGCAACCAGCACGATCTCCTTCAGTGGAGGGTTGTGTTTCTGCACGTAAGCAGAGCGCACCAGTAACATCTTCCAGCACTACTACTAGTGCATTTAAAAAAATATCAACAACAACAACAGTGGATTCGTTGATTCCCACTGTTGTTCTTCAACGTGCTCAAACAAATATTGGCACAAAGAACAAAAAAAATTGTTCGAAGAAAGTTCAGTTCTTCGGAAGAGGACATGGTTTCTGATCCGCTAATGGACCAGAATCCAGAAACTCTTTTGAGAAACTTAAATGGATGTAAATAGCAAGTCTTCACTCATCACCTAGGCTTCTTGGATACCACACTCGCTAGATAAACTTTCATTAATATTTTTCAAACTTCAAATACCACCCACATTATAGCCAACTTTATCTCGTGGAATTGTCGAGGTTTCTACACAAACCGAGAAGAACTGCAGATCATTGTTAGAGACAGACAACCTAAAGTCATTCTACTTCAGGAAACTCTCTTTAAACTCACTGACAATCCAAAATTCAAACACTACACAACATACCGTCTCGATTTCACTGGTGGTGACCGTGCACAGGGGGGTGTCGCCATTATGGTTCATGACTCTGTGCATGTCAATCATGTTAATATTAATTCTCGTCTTCAAGTTATTGCAGTTACAGCACATCTGACAACTCCTATCACTTTTTGCTCTATATACATACCGCCATCTTTCAACTTTACTAGAGGTGATATGGAAGCAGTAATTGCTCAACTGCCGAGACCGTTTATATTGGCTGGCGATTTTAATGCTCACCATGCAGACTGGGGCTCAACGACATCAGACCGTAGAGGCGATGTTGTGGCAGATTTCGTACAGGACGCAAACGTTTCCCTCCTAAATTAGGACCAGTTGACACATTTCACTTCTTACACTGGAACCTTATCGGCAATAGATCTTGTGATGTGCACACCAATCCTGTCCCTGGACTTGGAGTTAATTACGTTGGATGATCTTCACGGTAGTGACCACTTTCCACTTGAGATACATTTCGCAAACAACCGACCAGTGTTCCGCCCAGAACAACGATGGAAATTACATCAAGCTGATTGGGGCAAATAATCTCAACAACTTGTTGATCTTGTTCTGGCAACCGGCCAGTTTTCGGGCCTCTGAATGCTTTACGAGTGGAGTTGGCATTTTTGAAACGTTCTTTGTTTTTTTCTACATAGGCGGACATTACACTCATTCACGCCGTTCTCAGCTGCAGCCTGGCAATTACTTGTGCGTTTAGCCGACAACTTTTAATTTAAAATTCATATCATACAAACGCCGCAGATGTTGATTGACTTGCCTGCTGGCGGAACCTTTTCTTTCAACGTGGTCACTGCGATTCGCTAGATTACGATCAGCCATTTTTTTAAACTAATGTGATGCGTGCCGGCTGCCGGCGTAGGCAGGACCAACAAGTGGATGCATTCGTAATCACTCGGGTAAGTTCGACTTCGACTCGGCGAAGTGGGAGTGGCAGCTTAACAGCTTCCAGTGGTGAATTTACTTTAAACAAAATATCGTTAACACTTTCATACACACTATGAATCTCTGTGAGAGTGGGCCTCACTATGATAACTAATTGCTGCATCGTAAGGTTAAGGGCCTCCTTCTTTTCTCTCCGTCAGTTTAGTGTTGTGCGCATGTCATCCGCCAACTGTGAGTAGAAAGAAAACGAAAAGAGAATAGTGGCTTCTTCACCACTCTCCAAGGTTATTTCTTAATCCACTGCCAATGCATTTTTAACATTCGATTTAATGCCAAATTTACGTTGATGTTACGTTTAATTCCCGCCTCTTCTTCTACCCTATACTTAAGCCAAGAAACCTGACATCTCTTCCGATGTGAACTCTTTTCCGGTTTGAGGTCATCATTAGCTCTAGAATATTAGAGATGCTTTACCTTTGATATAAATTTTTAATATAAGCTTTTATTCATGTTGTTTTACACCAAAACATTACAATATAAGAAACGTATTTAACACATTTAAAGAAAATACAATAATATGTACCAATAAAAATAAGAATTCTAAGAAAACGAATCCTCACATGGGCTTGTGCGTGAGGGCTTCTTAATTTAAATAATAGAAAAACAACAAACAGCTCAGATGGCAAAAGGTACTAGAGATAACGATTTTACAATGTACAGTAATAAATAAGGCACAATATAATATAAGATTAAATAACAAGAAATTTCATAAGATAATTTCGAACTTTTTTGTAATTGAACATAAAAAGCACAATATAACACAATGATTATGAATAATACATTAAGAAAGTAAATAATATCAAAAATAGTGTGGACAATGTATAAAGCAATTAATAATTACATAACCTTATTGTAGATGAAATAAAAATGTGCAAAAAGGTTGTTGACCTGAGTTTATTCCTTAGTTCCCTCTTTAAATGTAATAAGCAGGTTTCTTGCCGGAGAGCCGAGGGTACCATATTAAATATTTTTGGACCTAGGAAATCCACATGACGCTGACCAATCTGCTTATATCTAAGAGGGACCCCAAATAATTTATTGATAGTTATACTTTTTGTTCATAGATAATTTTGAAGAACTTTCGGGAATGTTGCCTTTGTTTTAAATAATAATTTTATTTATGTGTGTGTATATAGTTATCGCAAATCAAGCATGCTTGAGCTTGGGTGGTTGAGAAATATTTAGATTTATTTAAAGTTAACTTGATTAAACACCGCTGTACCAATGGATGTAAATTAATATCGAGTATGCCACCCCAGCAAATTAAACCATATAGCAGCACGGATTGTACCAGTGCAACTTTATTCTTAATTCTTTATTCATTTATTTCACATTGATCATGTTTTAACAGATGTTACTTCTCCGCAGAGAGAGTGTGAAATAGTCTTAAAAATATGGAAGATACAAAACGGATACAAAAAACAACTAACAACTCGGCCTATATGTAAGGCAATATTAAAGGTGTGGTTATATTATAGTAGTAGTAAATAAGTAACAATTCGGAGTGGCACGACACCTGGCCATCCATCTAAATTGCGAAATACATCGCAGATGTCACGGGTCACAGCATAGGCCTTCAATAACTAAATTACATTACTAATTACAGGTTTACAGCTAATTAGAAAATAAATAATAATTAGATTACAGTAACAAGCTTCTAAATTATTCAAAGTAGGGTAGGCTTACAGCAAAATTAAAATATACTCAAGTTTATATAGTGTCAGAAAAGAATTTGTTTAAACAGTAAAATGCTTTGTTAATGAGAAATTTCTTCAGGGTTCCTTTAAAGAGATGTGGGGACACATCCTTTATTGATCTCGGGAGTTTATTGTAGATCTTACCTCACAGGTAGACCGGGTTTTGTTTGAAGAAACTGTGATTGAAAGAATGGGAAGATATGTCGGTGCTTGATCTGGTAAAATGTGCATGGGTCATGTTATTCAGAGGGAATGTGTCAGGGTTTGTGTGAGCAAAGGTTGCGGCTATGTGTATGAGGGTCGAGGTTAGAGTTAGTATACAGAGTGCAATAAAGTGATATCTGCAAGACTGTCGCCGGGATATGCCAGCGATGATGCGCACAGCTCGCTTCTGTATAATGAATACCCTATCAGCTTGTGGTGATGACCCCCAGAAAATTAGACCGTAAGAAAGAATGGAATGAATGTAGGCATGGTAAACTAGAAGAAGGGTAGAAGAATTTACAGCTAGTTTCAGTCTTTGCAGCATGTTACATCCACTCAGCATACGAGGAGCAACTGTATTAATGTGGGGAGACCAGTCGAGCGTTTCACTTACGACAAGGGCTAAGATTTTATGTGTGGCAGATCTTGATTGCTTCGGCCCTCCAGTCGTATTAAAGGAATAGCAATGGGCTTTTGCGAATTAGGGTGAAAATTAAGAAATACTGTCTTGGCACTTTGAATTGCCAGTCGTCCATTTGGCAGTAGGTTGACATTTGGGAGACGCGGCAGTTAGCGACTTCTGTCATTTGACAGCATTGGTCTTGGGGGATGTAAGCTGTTCAGTTATGTCATCCGCATAAAGCATGAGGTATTCTTTAATGCAAAGCATGCATTGTCTCTTTAGTTAGTATTCCAGATAGGTTGTTTATGTATAGAATAAAGAAAAGTGGGCCAAGGATCGAGCCTTGCGGGACACCGGTGGTTACTGTTAGCAACGAAGACAATTCTGGCATGTTTGAGAGAGCAGACTTGACTCTTACAGTTTGCGTACGGTCAATCATAAAGGAAGCTATCCAATTTAAAGCTGGACCATTGATTCCCATAGAAGCTAGTTGCATAATAAAATATCATGATCAACTGTATCAAAAGCCTTACTTAAATCAAAGAAAAGACCAATAGCAGTATCTCCTTATCCAATGCAGAAAATAGAGACGCTAGAAATGAAAAAAATGCGTGGTCGTTGATCTCTTTGAGCAGAAGCCATGTTGGGAATTATCCAAAATATTATGCTTGGTAAGATATGTAGAAATACGGTCATACATAATGAGTTCATATACTTTCGAGAAGCACGAAAGTAAGGAAATTGGGCGGTAGTTGTTAATGTTATCTTTCTTCCCTCGTTTGTGAATCGGAACAATAATGGCCTCTTTTAAGATAGAAGGAAAGTGGCCCTGTTCAAGAGACATATTTATAGCATGTGCAAGTGGAACAGAAATTTGTTCGGCTGACTTTACTAAGATTGAACTGGGGATACCGTCTGCCCCACACGAGTATTTCGGGTTAATTTGAGTTAAGATACGTAGTATTTCCCTTGGGTACGTGGGCAATAGGTAAAGAGAGTGAAGCGGCCTTTGTCCCAGCCCATTGGAAGTGCTAGGTGGGGGTAAAAAGCTTGATTGCTTGAAATGAGCATTTAGATTGTTTGCTAGGTCAAAAGGATCCTTCACTTCAATCCCATTTATTGTTAGTGTCATGCTATTGTTTGTCGTTTGGTTTGGAGCCGTTTTTGACTTAATAATATTCCATATGGTTATTGATTTATTTGTTGAAGTTGCCACAGCTTTGTCATGGTATTTGCGTTTTGATGCCTTTATGGTTCTTGAGTGAGTTTTCTTTTTTATGTTATAGTTAATTTTAAGGTCTTTATCAACGGGATTTTTTTTTACAAAGTGAGTGCATGTGGCGTAGGTCAGAGGAGTCTGATTAAATTTTAGGTGTAATCCACTCTTTTTGCTTTTGGGTATTGTCCAATTACCATTTGGTTAGACGGTCCACCCCATGTCCCCCCGCGTCATCCCTTACGTCCCTCCCTTCGTCTCGATTAGCCAAGTTGCATAAATATGAGACGTAAAGCAATATCCAAACGAGAGACGTCCTGAAGCCTAACGGACGCCCCACGTGCGACGGGCATACAACCGACGCAAACTGCAGACAAGCCCATTGCTGTCATAGCCATTAATTAACCAGGTCATTACTTATTGCCGGCATC
>JAMZAV010015783.1:0-15498 GCA_024449915.1 Sweltsa coloradensis | reverse complement strand
CCCCACTAAAAGACTGGACGCCTGACTGTCTCTGAGGGATTTGTATGTCGGTTTCTGGCCCGACAAATCATCCTCTGTCACCCAAATCGATCTTGCCAATTTCGTTCTCGTGTTGGCCAAGAGCACGGTCTACAGGCTCCTGGTCTGCTATTTCAAGGATGGCAGAGTGCCTGCTCCCTACGAAGTTGTCCTCAAGGCCCGTCTGAAGTCCCGACTCCTCAAGGAATATGCTTGGCACCTTGGGCGAGGGACAATAGACGGCTTTGAGGCAAAATGGTGCGATAGAGAGGCGCTCTGCTCCATCCTTGATGGGGAGCTCCTCTTTATTCAGGCACTGAACCAGTAAGGACCTTCTGTTTTCATTTAGTGACCGATAGGGTTTGCACTCCCAAACCCTAACATTGTTTATTGTTTATTTTCTCCTTGGTTTTTAGTATCTCGACGGAAAGGAAGAAGCCCATCAGGCTCTTCCTCTTTCATTCTTATTCTTTTGTTTCTCATTATATCTTCAAGTCAATTTGATGTTCCGTCACCTTTATGTTCTTTCGGTTATCGTTATTGAGAAACTTATCCTTTTGGAATACGTTATCTCTCCCCTATCGGCCCCTTTATAAATAAATAAATAAATAAATAAATAAATAAATACACACACACACATGTTAGTCTGAAGATTGGCAATTCGATTTATTGTGTGAATCTACAAATTAGAATAAAATTTTAAAAATCAAATAGCAATACTTTCTTATCACTATTATGCATGTCATTGGCAAGACCAGCAGGGATGCAACGATGCAAAATGTTTGCTCTCATGCAAGCGTGGCTCGCGGTGTGTAAAAGTCCTCCAAATTCTGCAACCAGAAAAATCGTTCATTATTCATGGCTGGCACTAATAATATATTGACGTAAACGGAAAATGAGCTTTTAAGGGTAAGTAAGGAAATTATAAATCAAACATTATTGCCATTGAAGCATATGTATCCAGAAAATTGTTTTAAAAAACTTGTGCCTGGACCGGCACCTCCACCAACTTTAAGGGAGTGTGACAGACATATTGGATCGGCAGTACAATTTCAAATTTGATATAGACAAATTTAAAATAGGCCTACCTGAAATGTTTCACATAAACGTCAATTGATCAAAAACGAAATCCAGTATTATTTGGTAAATAAAATTCGCAATCAAGTTTAGGGACAGTCAAAGTTCCCTTTCACGTACCCTGAATGTTATTTTTATGTCAAAGGTAACGCATTTACATAGTATACTAAATTGTACTTATACCGAATATCATACCAATGTGATAAAAAAATACATGGGATTTGTGTGACTGTAATTTTAATTTTAGATATTATAGATATATTATAGATTTAATTTATATCAGGGGGGACGACCAAGGCTGCGGCCTGGTCCTGTCAAATTTAAGACGTGTGCAAAAACATTTCTTTGGATTTCCCAATTTTCCCACAGGCGGCGCAATATAACCTAACCGGTTGAAGCGCCCTAGTTTCTCACGTCTTCTGAAATTCTCCCTACGATTAGACTCACTAACACTCAGCACATCCAAAGCTGCGGGTGAGACTCGACGCTAAATCCGCGTCGTTTGGTTGATTTCCGCGCTGTATTCAGACAATCACCAGACTCCACGAATCTTTTGCTTCCGTCTGCTATTTGGATGTCGGAAACACTTCCGACAATAGAAAATTCTTAAAACAACTAAATTCTTCATTCGTCGTCGGGGCCCCTTCTCTTTTGACTCCCTCCCCGACAGCGACGGCCATCAAATTCCAACTCGTAACCTTCTCGTGGTTTGGCCGTGATTAGGGAGTTCTTCTCCCTGAATTAAATGGCGAGCTCTGGGTCTGACCAGCACAGGCCTGTCCCCACCCTTTCCCCCGTGTCATCCCTAACGTCCCCCCCTTTTGTCTCGATTATCCAAGTTGCATAAATATGAGACGTGAAGCAATATCCAAACAAAAACTAAATGGTCCCAAATTGCCCGTTTCACAAAAACGTATATATTTTGAAATGGTTTTTATTTTGGAGTAGAAACCCTCTTGTTGGCCTGTGGTGGTTGCGGGGTACAGGGGGTGCAAAAATGGTCGATTTAAAAGGATGTGTTTCCACCCAAATTTTTTTTTCAGGGCCAAAGCGTTGGACGAAATCAAGTTCAGGCTTTGATTCGTTCAAGTAACAAAAAATTATGTTATCCACATTTTATTTTCTTGTATGCCCCGGAAATAATATTAAAGATTTTTCCAAAAGGAAGTCATTATTGCTCAAAATTGACCTTTTTGTTAAACTAATGTATTTTGATATTGTAAGTATTTTAGAGTTGATATACACTTGTTTTCCAGATGTCCTTTGGTGAGTGGGGCGTAGAGGGGTGTCAGTTTTGCAAATAAACTCAAATTCCCACTCGCAACCCTTTTCTCGTGTTTTGGCCGTAATTAGGGGAGTTTTTCTCCCTGAAACTAAGGCGAGCTCTGGGTCGTCGACGGGAACTTTCCTCCTCCCTTGACTTCCTCCCCGAGGGCGACGACAATGACAACACGACCCGATGATGACACAGACGGAGACGTTAAGCAATACCCAAACCCAATACGGGACGAGGTGTTACACAAAGAAATGAATTAGAGGCCCAACCTGAACTTCTTATGTACATTAAGTCTTATCTCTCTGTTATATGGAGTATCATTCTGTATTCAATGCGCGTAGTGTAGTCAAAGGGAAAAGTAAGGAAACCATTGGGTTTTTTAATAAATTATTTGTAATCATTCCACTATAAATTATGAAATAAGTTTGAGCTGGTACAGTGGTAAAACCATTTTATTTTCATCTTCACTGTTCAATGTTACATTATGATGACAGATTTTGAAAAAAAAATTTCCTTCAATAAACAAACTTTTTTAAAAGTTCATTCAAGTATTGTCCTAAGGAACATTGGATTATAAAGCGAGATGGCTTACCAAAAATGTATAAATATTTTTATCGAAAAGGACATGGAAAAACTACTTTGGCGTTGTGTCTCTTCTTACAGTATTCTTCGGAGAGACGGACATGAGGGGATCATCCGTACCTAATGTTATTATGTTTTCTCTCCAAGACTTTTTCCAACGGGTGCTGCCCATTTCTTTCAAATACAACGCTTTGTTGCTCATCGGTGACGTTACAGACCTATTTCGCATATGTCGAAAAGTTTAACTGTGCTTATAATGATAATGAACATCAATGTCAAGTAATATTATACATCTTTGATACAAAATTTAATTCTCATTAACATTTCTTTTTTTTCTTTATATTATCCATTTAATAAATAACTATTGCCCCTCAAATTCCAACTCGCATCCTTCTCGTGGTTTGACCCGTGATAGTTTCACTCCCTGAAAAATAATGGCGAGCTCTGGGTCGTCGTCGGGGGAACCCCTTCCTTTTGACTACCTCCCCCCACGGCGACGACAAAGACAACAAACCCACAGATGATGACACAGACGGAGACGACCACGACGTGGGGGAACCCTTGCCCTCCCAATAAGCTTTTGGCTGGTTCTGACCAGCACAGGCCTGTCCCCCCCCTGTCCCCCCGCGTCATCCCTTACGTCCCTCCCTTCGTCTTGATTAGCCAATTGCATAAATATGAGACGTTAAGCAATATCCAATCCAATCTGGGTCGTCGTTTGGGGAACTTTCCCCTTCCCTTTGACTACCTTCCCGACGGCGATGACAATGACAACACGGATGAAGGATGGCACAGACGGAGACGACCACGACGTGAGGAAACCCCCTGCCCCCCCATACCCCTTGTGGCTGGTTCTGATCAGCACAGGCCTGTCCACCCCTTGTACCCCCCGTCAACCCTTACGTCCACTCTTTTGTCTCGATAAGCCAAAGTGCATAAATATGAGACGTTTAGCAAAATCCGATCAATCAATCAAAGTTGCATTTTGAATCCCGGGCTAGTGCTTTCAAAACAATTATAAAAAAAACGGTAGCACGCCATTTCCTGAGATTCGATGACAACCTTTACTCAATATCGTTACTGCTTGATTCAATGGCTGGAATAACATGGGTTATAGAGTGGGTGAGTGAGAGAGTGAAATAATGGAAACTTGAAAGCCAATAGCCAAAGGAACTATCCTTCATTCCAGAACTGGAGTATTTTACCCAAAAACAACTAAAGAAAAAACAAAACAAATTTTTTTTTTTTGTGACCTTTGTCACTTCTGATTTCTAATTTTGTCATGAGGTGACATTAAAGATGTGATGGGCATTTATTTACTGTATCTAGACTAGACTTACACATCTATCGACACGTCGTTCAACGTCTTAATTATGCGTCGTTATCATTGCGGGCCTTCAAATTCCAACTCGACACCTTCTCGCGCGTCTCTTCTCGATTATTTATCTCTGCTAAATTTTGGTGGACACAAGTATTTGTCTCCTCTATTTTCTTATCACTGCTGGCAGTCTAGTACCAAGTGCATTGGTGTCGGTCAGCGTCGGTGTCTATCAACATGTTAAGTTGCTTCTTCTGGGCCTTCAAATTCCAACTCGACACCTTCTCGCGGTTTGGCCCGTGAATAGGGGAGTTTCACTCCCTGAAACTAATGGCGAGCTCTGGGTCGTCGTCGGGGAACCCCTTCCCTTTGACTACTTCCCCGACGGCGACGACAATGACAACAGGGACGGATGACACAGACGAAGACGACCACGACGTGGGGGACCTTTGCCCTCCCCATATGCTTGTGGCTAGTTCTGACCAGCACAGGCCTGTCCACCCCTTGTCCCCCCGCGTCATCCCTTACGTCCCTCCCTTCGTCTCGATTAGCCTAGATGCACAAATATGAGACGTTAAGAAATATCCAAATTCAAGGTCATTTTGGTGAAATTTTGTAGGTTTTAAGCAACACAATGATCAACTTTTTGTTTCCAACATCATAATAACCAACGTTGTATATCTTCTCAAATCCTCTTTTTGTCTAATGGTAATTTTCCTTCGGTATAGCATTAAAACAGTTATTGTATTGAAACGTTTGTCACGATACACCTCACCCTAACATTTAACCTTTTGTTAGGCTACCATATATTAAATCTCATCCACCTCGGCTAGCCTACAGTCAATGAGCAAAACACACTTGGCATACAAATTAACATACTTAGACATTTATTTTTAAACCAAGTAATAATAGTACAGAATTATTTAGTTAAATTGATCTGCTTGTAAAAAATAGTACAGCACAACCTTCTTTATAGTCCATCAGTATCTGTTGTGTTTGAATATGATTCTTCACCCATCTGTAGTCTTCTCTTGCTAGCCTTGACACTTCTAATCTTCTTACTTCTCTTCTCTTGCAATCTTCTTAAAAGTACATTAATAGGTGCCAAGTTGCAGACCCATAAACTTATAACTGAAATTAGTTTTAAAAATGAATCACTCTTGCTTGTATTACCAGAGGAAAAACTCCTTGACCTGACTACATTTTAGTAGCATCCAAGATGGCTATTCTGTTCATGGACAAAAATCATTTTTTGAAAATTTTAGATTTTTGTATATTTTTTTACACATCACATAAAACACTTTTTAATATTTACTTATTTTTTATAAATTTAAATTTGCTGTATTTACTTTTAATAACCATTATCAGAATATTATTACAACTTTAAATAATATAATCTTTTAAAACCATCAGTGAGAAATACAGCCTTCTGAAACTTGCTAATAAAAGTAAACAAACTACTCAACTGACAAACACTGCCTACTTGAAACATTTTATACATTTTAAGAAGTCACTGCCTACTGGATCTTAAATACTTTTACAAAGTTTTAGATTTAAGAGACTGGTACTTTACAATACCCCTTCAAATTTTGAACAATTTCTTGAAATTTTTCAACATTTATAATGCTTGAAAGCACCAGACAAATTAAATGATTTTTTTAATTCTCAATCCTGCTTCAAAATCTGAACACTATACAATAATCTTCTGGACAATAACAAATTTGAACATCAGCTTATTCCACAAAAATCTAAACAAACTAGATCATACTTTGTTCTTTTACCGCTACCCATGACTTTAATATACAATATCATAAAATTCAAGCAACCCAAAATTTAGAACCCATTGAAGTTCCAACTTCCTCCATTGACAATCACTAACAAATCAATTACTCAACAATTGAAAGGCTGTTTACAATACCCCTTCCAAAAATAAAATTATTTGAAGTAATGGAAATTATTTATTTTTGATATTAACTCCTGCAACCATTTAAAACACCATATTAAATTATTTACTCCATTTAAAAAAAAACACCAATTAAATAATATCATCAACTTAAAATTCTTCAAATTGGAAATTATGAACAACCTTATTAAAATGTACTAGTAATTATCAACTTCAGCAACACCAATTTCCAATAAACTTTATGAAAATGTCGATTCATTCATTTTCCACTCCACAATAAACTATTCCAAATATATCATCCCACAGAAGACATTGTACCATCAAAAAGTAGTCAAACCAGCAAATTGAAGACAAGATTGACAACCCCTTCAAATTGACCAATAAAGAACAAAAAAGTACATTGGAATGCACACAATGAATGACAATGAATAACTACTTCAAATTGACAACCCCTTCAAACTGACCAACAAATAACAAAAATTGTACCTAGAAATGTACACCAACCATAGTTAATCATCAAATCAGTCAACTACCCCTTCAAATTGATAACCCCTTCAAACTGACCAACATAGAACAAGTGAGTCAAGGAACAACTCCGAGATCCTCAGCCCTATCTAGTTTTCTGTTAATAATGGAGGTGCCGTCACGTTGTTGTTAGTAGGAGGTGCTCGTTAGTTCCCTGGAGATCGCCAGTCATCCAGAGGTCTTGAATTGAAGTTAGTTTGTCGATGTTGGTAACTATTATTGTTGGCATTTGTTGCAAACTTGTGGTAGTAGGTGTTTTCATAGTTCCTATTTTGACTAGGTAACCAAATCAGTCTGTCACTCTCTAATCTTTCCAAAAGATTTACGATTTTAGTGGCATCGTTGTCAATATGAATGAAATGGATACGAATTTCCATAGGAAAATGTTTGAGCAGTTGTTTGATCATCGTTTCTTGTGGTATTGGGCAACTGAGATATCCATTATGACGCAACAAACGTTTGAAGTATACTGATGGTAATCCCTGTTTACCACCTTCGTAGGATGCACTATATATGTGTTTCATGAGAACATCTTGAGCGTTGTCTCCCCAAAAATGATTAATGAATTTTTCTTTGAAATCTTCAAAGGAATCAAACTCATTTCCCAGCATCCATGGTATGCATTGACCCTTCAAGCATTGTAGAGTGAACGCCAACCTCCTGTTGTTATTTACCGAATAGTTCTTGAATCGGCTTTCTAACAAGTTCAGAAATTCAATGGGATGAATACCTCCATCTCCCATGAATATTATGCCCTCTCTAAGTAGTTGGTCTCCTACACCGCTATCGTTTGCATAAACGGTAGTTCCCGTAACGCCTGTTACTCCTTGAGTTTCCAAATCTTGAATCTTTTTTGTATTGGTTAGAATAGAATTTTCCAACTGCTTTGTATTGGTTAGAATAGTATTTTCCAGACCAATGCAAGTTTCTTGAAAGTGAAAAATAAATTTAATAAATAAAATAAAATAAAAAATAAAATATAATAAAATAAAATAAAAATAAATAATTTAATAAAATAAATTTAAATAAATTTTCATAAAAAATTCAGTCATCCCTTACGTCCCTCCCTTCGTCTCGATTAGCCAAGTTGCATAAATATGAGACGTTAAGCAATATCCAATCAATCAATTATTCGTTCTTGGGTGACAAGTAGGAGTTCGTTGTCCAAGTTTTGTGCTCTAGAATGTGTTGTTTCCGTCAGAACAGAATGCGCAGTTGATGTCTGGGCCCAGGCCAGTGTTAGGGAGTTCTTAAGTTTATCTTTTATTTGGACAAGGTTTTAAAGAAATGTAGTACCTAATAACTCAATGTCATTCGATATTGTAATAAGTATCTAATTATATTATATAGGCCATACATATTTAGTCTGCTTCTCTTCAGCCATTAACAAGTGCATTCTAGTTTAATATTCGTCTTCTGTTGCCTTCTCTAGTGTTGTCCAGATTCAATGCTATGTTGATTGTCAATAATTTTCAAAGCTTGTTTTTATTCAGAAAGTTTCAAATACAGCAAGTCCATTTTAAATTGAAACTTATAACAATAGAGAACTAATAACAAACAATCTCACACAATACACAAATATAAAAAATAAAAACACGATAACAAGATATTACAGGGAAAGCATGGCGACTTTGATGTTTTTTTAAAACGTTGCACGGAGAGAATATGTCATATGTCACGACAATGACAACACGGACGGATGATGAAACAGACGACCACGACGTGGGGGAACCCCTGCCCTCCCCATACCCTTGTGGCTGGTTCTGACCATCACAGGCCTGTCCACCCCTTGTCCCCCCGCGTCTTCCCTTACGTCCCTCCCTTCGTCAAGATAAGCTAAAGTGCATAAATATGAGACATTAAGCAATATCCAATCAATGCTCGTTTGAAATACTTATGATACAAACATTTTGTTAATTCTTGTTCTGCCTTATGTTAAACTTGGATTATTGGGCACAACAATAATTTATCTTTCTATTGACTACCTCCCCGACGGCGACGACAATGACAACACGGACGGACGATGACACAGACGAAGGCGACCACGACGTGGGGGAACCCTTGCCCTCCCCATACGCTTGAGGCTGGTTCTGACCTGCACAGGCCTGTCCACCCCTTGTCCCCCCGCGTCATCCCTTACGACCCTCCCTTCGTCTTGATTAGCCAAGTTGCATAAATATGAGACATTAAGCAATATCCAATCCAATCAATCAATTATTTCAAATTGGTGTGTACATTGAGAGAACGGTTGAGTTGCATCAACTAAACTTTTATAGTTGAGTTGATTTAGTTGATCGCTTTATGTGTCCCAAGTAATATAGAGGTGCGCGCACTAAATTGTCGGTGTCCGTATTGCTATTGAGTATTAGTAAAAGTTATTTAGTTCTTATCACTATATATCCGACCAATGAGAAGAGAGCTCGCATCACGTGATCGAAGACGCTGCGCAGAAGACGTGACAACTGGTCTCCTTTGTCAAAACCAAGAAGTTGATCAAGAAAAAACTGCGTAAAAATGGCTGATAAGTTGCCACCGACATTTTGGAGAACTGGGGTTTGGGGCATGTCATCCCCAAATTTGAAGGTATGTATGTTGAAATTCACTCTGGTACAAATCCCGAGTAGCTGGCAACCTGTGTACTTAAGGATAGTGCAATATATCGTATCGCTCTCCTACAACAGCGATTATTGCTATTGATTCCCTGCTCCATTGCACATAAAGCCGGCTACAAATTGTAACATTCTTGTGGACTTTGGCTAGGCCTAGGCCTACTAGGACTAGCCTAGCCTAGGCCTTAAAACCCAGAACCCAGAACCAGAACCTCCGGCTTAACGTGCCATAGCTCTACCAATTGAGCTACCGGGACCACAGAACAAACCTTTACTAAACTGCTATTGTTGTGATTGTTGACCTCCATGACATAAATCGAACAGAAGACTGCAATGTAGCTGTCAAATCTGAATGATCACATGGATAGATCCAAACACATCTCATCTCCCATGAGTTTTTTTTTCGACAACTCTATGAATCAATAAAAAAATTATTGTTAGGCCTAATTATTAAAATTAAAAAGTACCTAGGCCTACTGTAGAATCGAACAGCAACCCCACTACTATTGTTTGCTAAAACTAAAGTAGGCCCTATCCCATCATTCATTAATTTTAACTGAGCCAGTTTGTATGTTTTTACAAGATACCGACAATTTGCATAGCTTTATTTTAGAGTCCTGAATTGTGATTTTGAAAAAATTGCCAAGGAATTGACGACAATTTTTCCAAAGGAGCTTGCGGTAAGTACCTAGCCTATGGGGTATTATGTTGCATCTGCAAATTGTTATGATGAATTTTAAATGATCTCCAAATAGATGTGATAGCTTTGCATTAATTTCAGGAAACATACTATGTACCGCCCACGTCTGAAGGTCCACAGCAAACTATTTCGAAGGGGAAATTAGTGTATTGCTACCGTAATAGGCGTAAGGAGCTTCAAAAAGTTGGGGTAATACCCACAATAAAACAGCAAAAGGATCGTTATTCTTCTTCGCCGTTGTCCAGCCAAAGTGATCTTGCTGTTGATGACGATATATCTGGTAATTCGCTAGACCTACCTACATCTGTACTCAAGCTCTAGACCTATATAGTCCCTAATTCAGGGGTCGGTAACCTTTTTTGGTCGTAGGAGCCAATTTTATGGAAAATTTGATATTGACTATTAATCGAAGCCACAGTATAGAATAATAGAAAAAATTACAGCAAGGATCAATAAGCTTTATTTTTATAAGATACAAAATGTACGACATATTTGCAGTTGCTTAAAATAAACAAATTTATAAAAGCCTAGGTAGCTGATTAATCAATGAGGTTTTTGTGTTTGAATCTTTGACGCAAGTATTTGAAAATCTGCTCTGAACTGTATGTAGAAAATTTTAACTTTAGAGCTGATAAAATTCTTATGTCATTTAAAAAACGATTTTGGTATGTATTCTTAATGTAATTCACGCTAAAAATATTTGTTCGCACAAATAAGTAGAACTAAATATTGCGAGGAGACCGAATCCCATTTTCTCATATTTTTATATTTGGTTGGTAGTTCATTGAAGTTTTGAAAAATGATTTCTTCAGGCTGCGGCGACGATGTTTCCACAGCTTCTCGTTCTAAGTATTCGAGTTTAACAATCAACAGTCATTTTCTCGAACTTTGCTTTCCAAATGGTTCGCTCAGATATCTCCGCGATTTCTATTTGCATTTCAGTAAGTTCAACACCAAAAAATCCTATATTTTTAGTTTAGTACAGTGAGTTAGCAATTGTTTTATTAAATATTCAAAAGTTGTTTGATAGGAAGGAACAAAAATCACGGAACCAAGCAGAAAAAGAATCGACAATACCATCGAGTGAGGCAACAATAGCATTCACATTCACCTCAATGTTATCATTATTATCTCTTGGGACGATTTTCAAGTACTTAAAATGGCGAAAGTTTTTACTATTTTTGACTTAATATTTTCCTAGTTTCTTAACAAAATTGTGGAGCCGGGCTAGACCCGATCAGGAGCCGCAGGTTCCCGACCCCTGGCCTAGTTGAAAGCAACATAATTTTAAATACGTTGCACAATGGGTAGCTTTAGTACCGGTATGCAGCATTGTTTCAATATCCATAGCCTACTAAAACCCACTCAAAAAAATGGAGTGTGTTTTTCCAGGAATATTTCATGTTTACAGACAAGTGATGAGTCTATAAATTTACTCTGTCCTTTTTTTCTGCCCATAACTACTCTAATTTGTCAATGGTATATTGTTAATATTTTAAGTTGAGTATTTCACAACCCGGGATAATATAAGCAAGCATTGTTTGTTCAGGAATATTGATCTCAATAAACCCATTTATTTTGTTAAACTCACTCAGGGTGGACTTTTTCTATAAAAACAAATCTTATTTACAACCCTATCATTATGAGTTATGAGTTGACCAATCAATTTAATTTTCAGATGAAATTCAGGAAACATATGCCTGGCTGAAAAACGCAAAAGAACCATGGACGATGGTTGAGGCTTATTGGAGGGATACAACTAAAATTCGTCTGGCTCAATACGATGACAAACTAACTAGTACTGCACAATACTTTTCAAAGTGGCCTGCCTTGTCTAACCCTCTTGCTATAAACTGGTAAGCAAACAATTTTGTTATAGCTTATAGCCCTTCTTTTTGGATGAGCGAAGCGAAGACTTCAATGTCACTGACCCCCCAAAAAATGTAGCTCCAATGTTTTTTTGTTTTTTGTATTTTTGTCTTTTTGTCTTCGAAATCTCTAAACTTAGAGGTGTATTGTTTTTGGGTACAATCGAAGAAATATTTCTCATGAATATCGTACTTTTACGATTTATTTGATTTTTTAGATGCAATATTTTCGTGATATTTGGACCCATTCTGACGAAACGGGTGGGGCAGGGGGCTACAACGTTCATATTTTACATGGACATTAAGGTTATGGTGATGTAGTACTTTTCGAAAGAAAAAGTTGGAGAAGATAGCCAGAATTCATAGAAATAAAAGTTTTAATATGTTTTTTTGAGGTTTATAATGACAATTAGAAACTTGACAACAATCACCTACAATGCATTCAAAAAGCACTTGCAAAATAAAAGTGGTCCAACGCAAACTAAAAACTTACAAAAAAGCTCATCCATCAACGCGGCGGGACTTAAGCGTTTTCCTAGTTTAAATTAATTTAACATTTTTTATGAAGGCCTGTAATTGGGGCCAAAATTCCTTCATACCAAACAAATAGTGTACAAAACATTAACTAAACCCTAGGTTGTACTTTAACATTTGCCGGTAATCACAAGATCACGGAGGTGGCATAGACCCGGGCTTTTTCTCAGTTGAAGTAGATTTTTTAATTTCTGGTTGGGATTATGTTGTAACAATGAGAATGCATATTGGGGGCGACACTAGGATTTTACATGCAAAACAAATTTGTTAATTAAAAGCATTACCAGTAATCTTATTTTTTCACTATGGTACCTATTTAAAAAAAGTGTTTGTCCTGACAGATTGAGATTGACTTTGAGAACAAATACCCACAAAAGAAAGATCTTCTATACCAAATGTGGCCAGAAGTGTCATAGAAGCTAATCGAACTAAGGATGCAGAATGTAAAAGATCAACAAACGATAAAACTATGTATGCCACACCTTGAAAATGCTGACATTGATGATAGTAAGTTTATGGTGTAGTGAATACACATGGCTTTTTCAACAACACAGCACTAGTCAAAAAGTAATTACATAATAATTATAGCCTATGGTAATTGGACTGTTACAGACGCTACAGACTCCTTCTGTTCCACCATAAGTGATTAAATATTTTTTACAAATTTTGAAGTAACAAAAATTATGAAATCTTGAAGCCTCAAACCCAGTAACACACACACAGACAGGAGTACCAACCCTCACATTTTAAACTTCCAAAACAGTTAACTAATGAAGCTATCACTCTCCAGTCCATTTGCACTATGTCCCACCCCACTGTGCCCAATTTATTTTGTAATGCTGTGCCCCACTCACTAGGCCTACACATTTAATTATATAAAATTACATACTTGAAAATTAGTAGGTAGGGCCTACTTATTGAACTTTTCTTAGTCTACCTATATGTTAACTAAACATAATATTGTAAGAATAATGTATAGGCCTACACAAAAGTTTTGATACATTTTATAATTGACATCACAGAAGAAGAAAAAATGAGATTTAATTTTTCATGTTTTCAATTTTCATGCTATGCTATTTATGTTTTTTGTTCTTCAGGTTCATGCTAAACAAACATCTCTTCTTCTTCTTTTCATATGCCCACAATTGACATTATTCACGTCATCATATTGTGTTTTCTAGTTAGCCAGTAGAGACAGGACTCCTGTTCCCTCCGATCCATGCCATCTGGCATTTTGTTCCGTTCCGTCTTGATATATGTAGGGGCAGGGCCTACATTGAAAAAGATGTTTCCTGTCTTGCTCGCCAGCTCCACACATCCGACAGACACTAGATTCCAAAATTCCAAATCCATGGAGGTGCTTTCCAAGCAAGTCATGTTCCGTTTGAAGCCATCTGCCATTTTAAAATTAGGGAATTTTTCTTCTTAAGGTCTAAAACCTTTTGACAGGTTTCTTAATCACAAAATGCCAATTGCAGAAACAATGTACATAAGTATAAATACTGACCCGTCCCACTGTGTCCCACCCACTGTGCTCCACGCTCCTTTACCATTGGCACATGTAGTATTTAATATTTTATCGTTTAAAGCCTACCTATAGTCCAGTTTAGAATCGAATATCCGTTTGCATTTTGTTGAGACAGATTTTTTATGATTGATTATTGTAGAGGGTCACTAGTAGATGAGAAATCGCGAGTATATATTTTTTCTATGTTGGGTTCTTGGAGCCAAATTTGGATTTTGTAATTTTCATACTTTTGGCGATAACTTCTCCAATATCGCGCGAATCGAAAAAATTTAAATTGCATTTCCATTTGATTGTTCAATAGAAATAAGATAACAACAGTTAGATTTAGTTTATAGTTGAAATGTACAGTCACTGACAAAAGTTCTGATAACATGTGTTTATTTTACAATACACGACCTGTTCCTAATGTGGAAAGTTGTTTGCGAATTATTCATTTGGAACTAAATCATGAAATCTAATTACGTATCTTTTGAATGGACTAGCGTTTTTGTATCTTTAAAACTATGGAAAATAGGGGTGGTTTAGAAATCTCGTCGATTTTGAGCATAGAGATTTTATGCTGCGAAATCTCAAATCTGTTTATCTTTTGAGAGGTTTGGTAGTATTCAAGAAGGCGGTGGAACTCTTTTAGCAAAGTGATTGTTGTAAAAAGACAGTTGAATGATGGATGATAATGAATACGGGAGGAAAATGGATTTAAATGTGAAATAGGCCGAGCCTTAATTTGGTAAGATGACTATTAAATAATATGTATTTTAAAAGGGACCACAGGACTTTCACTAGTTTAAACCTATGCGTTTTGACCTCACGTGTTTAAAATTTTACATAAACTATCTCGCATCAGTTAAAAATACTTATTTTTGTAGCCATAGAGATTAAGTTTTTATTGTAGCTATATAGTCCGGGGTCTATACGCAAATTTGAGGTCGAACCTTGGACAAATTGCAACAGAAGCAAATTTGGTATCATTGGATTCAGGAAAAAAAACTTAATAACCCATAAAGAAACCCCTAAAATCCCCAAAGGGTGGGTGGGTCTAATCATCTCCTAAATGAAAGTGTAATAAAATTGAATTTAAAAAAATGAGTTTATGAAACCTAGTATCCATTGTATGTAGGCTAATCAAAGCTTTTTCAAGGGTTTTTCGAAAAAAAATATGACAATTGTTCAAAATTAATTTTGTGTCCAGCAGAGGTCAATGAAGGTCAAATTTTGTATTTTTCAATGTAATTTGGTAAACGTTTTTCTATTGGCACAATAATGTTTTATGATTGTCTCATTGTTGTAAATAATTAGTAAATAGGCCACACTTGATACGGTATAAGTCAATCATGGCAGAAAAAGGTTATTATTACAATCTGTGTGGTAAATGATATTGTGCCAGCCTATAATGTTGATGTGAATAATGGCGGGGGGGATAACATTGTTGCCGTCGGTGGTAATGACCAAATTGCTATGAACTAAATAATAATGTGAATGACGACATGGTACTATGAACAGTTTAAACTCATTTCAAGCTTCTACTACAGCATTGTAGCTAAATTATATAGCAACATCTTA
>JAMZAV010015781.1:0-10806 GCA_024449915.1 Sweltsa coloradensis | reverse complement strand
TTTAAATAAGAATGATACTTCGAGATTCCGAGACAGCTTCCATCCTGACATGGTTTTCGTGGTTTCCCATAGTCCAAAAGAGCAAATGCTAGAATGGCGACGAGAATCGGCCACGACCGTACACAGCAGAAAGAAAACATAAATCTACAAACTATATTATAAATGACTTATTTAGTTAGAGTTAAGACAAAGTAATAATGTAGGTGTTTTAATATAGATACACATGGAAAGTACTTGACGTAAGTCCGTACAACATGTTAGCTCCGGTTTTAACCAAATTTGTATGAAATACATCCAATAAAATAATAATAATAATAATAATAATAATAAAAATTTAATAAAATAATAATAAAAAAATAATAATAATAATACTATAATAATAATAATAAAAATAATAATAATAATAATTTTTTTTTTTTTTTTTTTTTTTATAAATAATATTACATGCATTTTTTACAAAAAAAACAATTTGACATCGCGTCCACAAAGCCACATAGCGGCTTGTCTGGGTTTATGAAACATATGATTTGTACATGGATCAGCCCAGACTAATTAAATTTTAATTTTATTACACAAATAATGTTCATATGCTAAATGAAAACTGAAATAAATAATTATACAACAACGAGAATACGACTTTAAAAATAATAAAAATATACTAATTAAAATTTGATATGACGGGGCCGAAAAACATTTTTTACATGGCAAAAATCGCGACTGTATAACAAAGAAATAGTTTTTAAAATTAACCCAAACTAAAATGATTTATAAGTTAATCAATAGGCCTATCTATGGAACAAAGTAAGTAAATTTTAAGTTTATTTTTAACCTCACTATACGATTGCAAATCTTTCATGTCCTCTGGTAATTGATTAAACGTATGCGGAAAGGAATATCAAGAGTTCTTGGCCGTACTTATTGACGTATTCTGGAAAACAAAGTTAGTTTTTAACACAAATCTTGTATTATATTGGGTGCTCATTGCGTGAATTTTTGTAGATGTCACTAAATAATATTTAACCAAAAGGCGAAATCGATACATAATAAATAATAATAATAATAATAATAATAATAATAATAATAATAATAATAATAATAATAATAATAATAATAATAATAATAATAAAAATAATAATAATAATAATAATAATAATAATAATAATAAGAGAATCGATTTGAAATTGCCAAGCACCCCAAAAATTTTTAAAGGGGATATTGGTGGTTTTAAATTAAGGCAAAACATGGAGTCCGATGATAGGGAAACTACTCTAAAGACGACAACAACAACAACAACAACAAACAACAACCACCACCACCACCACCACTGCCACAACAACAACAGCAGCAGCAGCAAGCAGCAGCAACAGCATCAAGGAAGTCAAGATGTTTCTAGTTCTTTGTACAATGTCAATCAGAGCCAAAGAAGAAGCAAAAGAATTCTTCAAAAACAATCTCAAATGTAAAGTTTTTCAGTGTTGCCTCAGATGATGATACGCACAGACGTATCGAAACGTCAGGTAATTTAATAAAAAACGAACACAGCGAAATGACTCGTAAAATATTTGATTTCTCTAATAATAATAATAATAATAATAATAATAATAATAATAATAATAATAATTATAAATAATAATAATAATAATAATAATAATAACCGGACATCATTTTATGCGATAAATCTAACAGAATTACATATTAATTGACATTGCGATCCCATGAGTAAAAATATTGAGAACACCGAGAACACTAAAGGGGGAAAAATATCAAAATTTAAGTCAAGGAAATAACAAGAATTTGGAAAATGAAAACTGTTACTGTCGTGCCTATCGTGATCTCAGCCACTGGAGTCATACCATCTTCCCTCTCTGCCAGCCTACAATGCCTGGGTCTTTCTCCAAATCTCTACATCAGCATGCAGAAAGCAGTCATCCTTCAAACGTGCCACATAGTCAGAAGATTTTTGCAGTAATCACTCTCTCTCTCTCTCTCTCTCTCTCTCTCTCTCTCTCTCTCTCTCTCTCTCTCCTCTCTCTCTCTCTCTCTCTCTCTTTTTAAAAGATTTTGCCATACAATTGCTTGTTTTATAGATAGAAACTTTTATTGATTTGTTATCACACTCATCTTTATTATTATTTTGTTAATTTGATTAATTTGTCTACAATAATATGTGTACTATACTTATGTTTTCACGCTGTTATAATGTAAACTTTTGTTGGGCTTGGGCCTTACCCCGCCTTGTGTATACCAGGACGCAAATGTACCTGAGATTGTTTGAACAATAAAGAAACCACTATAATAATAATAATAGTAATAATAGTAATTGTAATTGTAATTATAATAATAATAAAAATAATAATCGAACACACCATTAACTCATCTAGTCAATTGTTATAAACACAGGCGGCGCAATATGACCTAACCGGTTGAAGCGCCCTAGTTTCTCACGTCGCCGTCGTTGAGTCCTCTCTCTTGCTGTCGAAGTGTTGCCCATGATAACACTCCAGTGCCTGAGATAGGTGTGTGTCTCTCAGGGAACGATAACACGGTTGACGCGTCCTAAATCCAAATAAACCAAAAACACGAAGACGATGACTATGACAAAGACGAGGACGTCTGCGACGTGAAGACCCCCCCCCCCCCTTCTCCCTACATTACCTAGGTTAGAGTGGTGCATTATGACCTAACGGTAGACGCGTCCTTAATCCAAATGAACAAAAAAAATCTTTTGCTATTACTACCATCACCATCATCTTCGTTAAAGCGCCCTAGTTTCTCACGTCGTCGTTCCTTTTATAAACTTAGAAACGATTTCACCATCTTTAAAGACAATGACGAACGCGACGTGAGAAACCCCCTTCCACCCTTTCCCGTGTCTGGTTCTGACCAGCATGGGCCCCTCTTCCTCCCCCCCCCCCCCTAGGTTAGAGTGGTGCATTATGACCTAACGGTTGACGCGTCCTTAATCCAAATAAATAATCTTTCAATATAACAGGCGTCGTTATATCACCTAACCGGTTGAAGCGCCCTAGTTTCTCATGTCGTCGATAAAGTAATCTTCGTGATTATTTTTAACTAACGTCCATCACTATGTATTTTCGGTGTCAAAATATTGTTTTAGTTTGACCCCGTCTGGAACCGGGGTAAATTTGGGCCCTCAGAAATAGCTTTGCTAATCGAAAAGGCGTTTTAAAAAAAGTAAAAGTCTATCGCACAAACATCAGCAAGTAGGGCAATATACAGTATGAAGGGTATAGAATATTACTCCCCGAATCTAGAGGCGAGCTCTGGCAATCGTCGTCGGGCACCTTGCCCCCTTTTCTTGACCACCCCTCGACGACGATGACGACAATGACACCACGAACGATGACAAAGACATGTTTTGTCAGACTCGTTCTCACTGGAAACAGGTGTACCACAAGGCTCGGTCTTGTCGGTATCACTTTTTGCTATTGGAATAACAGTGTAGTGGATTGTATCCCAAAGACCCTAATGTCATGCCTATTTGTAGATGACCGGGAATCTTCTACAGATGGGTAAATTTATCAACAGCTCAAAGACACGGGGAAAATTGGATTAAACAATATAAGTGAATGGGCTCGAAAGCGGGGGACACGTTTCTCTCCCGAAAAAAACTCAGTGCATTCACTTTTGCCGTCTTAAAGGAATCCAAAAATGACCCACAACTACGTTTAACAATGTAGAACTTCTATTCAAAACAAATGTCCGTTTCTCGGCATGGTGTTTAAACAAAAAGCTAAATTGGAAAGACCACGTTGGTTGAGTTACGCAAAAAATGCATGTTGAAAATCAAACCTATTGAAAGTTCTCAGTAATACATCGTGGGGAGCAGATAGGACTTGCATGTTGAGAATTTACGGATCTCTAGTTTGCTCCAATATGGACTATGGATGTTTCGTACACTCTTCACAAGTAACACAACCCTTAAACTTCTAAAACACTGTCCACCATTGTGGTCTTCGTATTGCTCTTGGTGCATTTCGAAAAAGCCCGGTAGTCAGCTTGTATGCCGAGTCAGGTGTGTCCTCCTTGGCAGAACGAAAAAACCCTCTTGATGGGTACGTATGTAATGAAAATTAAAGCTATGCCTAACATCCAGCAAATCGGAATGTTTTTAACACGACATATGTCGACACTTTGATAACAAACCCAAGGCATCTCTTCCAACGGGATTAAGATGAAAAACTTTTTTTAAATCTTATAGAATTTCATCTGCCACAAGTTTTTAATTTTGTATTTAGCAATAACCCGCCCTGGTTTACACCAGAGCCGATTATTATATTTGACCTTTTTTCGTTTTGAAAAAAAACTCTACTTGCGATATTTATTCAAAATTAACTTTAGAAAGATTTGGGCCCCATGAACATCAAAGGTTTACTTTGGTATTCACAGTGGCTCCAAAAATTGACAACAAGGTTGGAAGTGCTTTTATTGCTCCACCTTAACTGAACGTTTCAGGCTAAGCGACGGTGTTCAGTTTTTCACTGCAGAGTTATTCGCCATCCGTGAAGCTCTTAAATACATTCTACGCTGTCGTTGTGGAGAATACCTTTTGTGTTATTCGTCCACCTACGTCTCGACTCTCACGTAGAGAAAAGGTGGTATTTTCTAGAATTCGTATAGGCCATACACGCCTAACACACGGATATCTCTTAACCAGGAAAAAAGGTTATTCCCATATGTGACACATGTGATGGGACCTTTAACCGTGCATCATATGCTAGCAGAATGTGCCAAATATGCTGCATTGCGCACGCAATTTGATCTCTCCCAATCATATGAAGAACTTCTATCATATGAAACGGCGACAAACTTTCTAAATTTCTCATCCATAGTAATCTTTTAAAAAAAATTTAATTCACATCATACACATTTTTTTTTTTCTTTATTTTCATTCACATACTTAAATTTTTATTTTGCTATTACCTTTATCATCAATTTATTTTGTTACTTATACACTTAGAAAACAATCTAATCATCAAACATACCTGCATTCACTCTTCTCATTTCCTTTCATTCACAGGCGGCGCAATATGACCTAACCGGTTGAAGCGCCCCAGTTTCTCACGTCGTCCCTCGTCGTGTTCAGATAGTTTAAGTTCACTTCACAGCTATAGAACTCATGTATTCAAGTCATCATTTGGTACAAGATATCCAATTCTATTTAGAAAAACTAACCTCTAAGGGTTATATAATAGAGTTTTGCTGGATTTCCTGGGCAAAGTGGGCAAAAGAGGGAAATGAAAACGCTGATAGGGCTGCTAAGGAAGCTTCCCAGCGTCGCGACGTTGATTTCAATCTAGTTCCCGTTCCAGATGTCAAGAGTGGATTCAAGCAAAGATTGTTGGATTTGCGACCAAACATCTTGGGATGTGTTGCAAAATAACAATTGCGTAGTGTGATGCCCACATTGGCTAACAAAATTCGTCCACCTACGTCTCGACTCTCACGTAGAGAAGAGGTGGTATTGTCTAGACTTCGTAAGGGCACACACGCCTAACACACGGATATCTCTTAACCAGAGAAAAAGGTTATTCCCATATGTGGGGACATGTGATATACCTTAACCGTACATCATAGCTAGCAGATGTAAACCCAAAAATGATGCCTTGCGCATGCAATTTGATCTCTCCCAATCATATGAAGAACTTCTATCATGTGATAACGGCGACAAACTTTTCCCAAATTTCTTTATCCAAAGTAATCTATTTAACAAACTTTAATTAACTTCATACACGTTCTTTCTTTTCTTTCTTTCATTTACATACATAACTTTTCTTTTTGCTATTACTTTCTTCATCTTCAATTTATTTTTTTTATTTATACATTAGAAAACAATTAATCATCAAACATACCTGCATTAACTCTTCTAATTTACTTGAGGCGAGCTCTGGCAATCGTCGTCGGGGACCTTGCCCCTTCCCTTGACGACCCCCCGGCGACGATGACAATGACACAACGAACGATGACAAGACGAATACGACCGCGACGTGGAGAAACCCCCCTTCCTCCCCTTACCCGTGGCTGGTTCTGACCGCATGGGCCCCCCTCCCCCCCCCCCTTGGGCTAGAGTGGTCGCATTATGACCTAACGGTTGACGCGTCCTTAATCCAAATAAACCAAAAAAACTCTTTCATTATCACAGGCGGCGCAATATGACCTAACCGATTGAAGCCGCCTAGATTCTCACTCGTCGTATCTTTCTTTGTGGCCTCGTTCCGTGTCAAATCAAAATACAAAAAGACACAGCCAACTTAATGCTAGCAGTGCCACATTCGAAATTCAAAAATTTTATTACTGGTATCGTTAGTGCTACATTAGTGCTGGATAGTGCCGTAAGTCCCGATGATATTGGCCCAGAGCATGGCTCGGGCTAATCGTAAAAGGCGATTCAAAGAAAAAGTCCACCTCGCAAACATCAGCTAGAAAGAGCGGAATATCTTACTCCCCGAAAACTAGAGGCGAGCTCGGCAATCGTCGTCGGGGACCTTGCCCCCTTCCCCTTTGACGACCCCCCGGCGACGATACAATGACACTACGAAACAGATGACAAAGACGATGACGACCGCGACGTGAGAAACCCCCCTTCCTCCCCTTACCCGTGGCTGGTTCTGACCAGCATGGGCCCCCCCTCCCCCCCCCCCTTAGGCTAGAGTGGTGCATTATGACCTAACGGTTGACGCGTCCTTAATCCAAATAAACCAAAAAAAAAACTGGGCCCGGGGTAGAATAGGCCCAGAGCATGGCTCTGCTAATCGTAAAAGGCGATTCAAGAGAAAAGTCCACCTCGCAAACATCAGCTAGTTCGAGCAGAGTATCTTTTTTACCCCCCGAAACTAGAGGCGAGCTCTGGAAATCGTCGTCAGGGAACTTGCCCCCTTCCCTTGACGACCCCCCGGCGACGATGATAATAAACACAACAACGATGACAAAGACGATGACGACCGCGACGTGAGAAACCCCCCTTCCTCCCCTTACCCGTGCGGGTTTTCTGACCAGCATGGGCCCCTCCTCCCCCCCCCCCCCTTAGGCTAGAGTGGTGCATTATGACCTAACGGTTGACGCGTCCTTTAATCCAAATAAACAAAATTTATTTGTTGATGAAGAGTCAGATTATTAATTCAAGTAAATAATTATTGTTTTGCTTTTAAACTATCATCTTCATATATTTTTTTTTTTATAAACTTGGAAAACAATGTATTATTCAAACAAACCATACATTTTTTAAATTAAATTTTCGTGGCTGGTTCTGACAAGCATGGGCCCCTCCCCTCCATACCCCCTAGGTAAGAGTGGTGCATTATGACCTAACGGTTGACGTGTATACTTAATCCAAACAATTTAAACAAATAGTATCACAGACGGCGCAATAGGACCCAACCGGTTGAAGGGCCCTATAGTTTCTCGCGTCGTATTATTATTAATGAATAATTATAAAATAAATAAATAATTACCCCGTTAAGGCCCGGGGTAGAATGGGCCCCGAGCATGACTCTGATATGTTTAAAAAGCGATTCAAGAGAAAAAAGTCCACCTCGCAAACATCAGCTAGTAAGAGCGGAGTATATTATTCCCCGAAACTAGAGGCGAGCTCTGGCAATCGTCGCCGGGGACACCTCCCCTTTTTTTGACGACCTCCCCTTTTCCTTGACGACCTCCCCGACGACGATGACAATGACACAACGAACAATGACAATGACAAAGACTCATCCGCGATGTGAGAACCCCCTTTTCCTCCACTTACCATGGCGGTTCTGACCAGAATAAGCTCCTCCATCCCATATCCCTTAGGATAGAGTGTCGCATTATAACCTAATGTTTTAAAACCCCGTTAAATATGTAAATTTATATACAATTCCTAATTCAAAATGATTTATTAAACACCAAATTTACATGAATCACAATTTCTTTTTATTATATTAAAAAACCTTTAATTTCTTTTACTATTATCACCATTTTTTTAAACTTAGAAATAATCATCAAAAAACACCATACAATATCACTGGCAGTGCAATATGACCTTAAACCCGGGTTTGGAGCTCCCTAGTTTCCCCACGCCGTCGTTTTTTTGTTGTTGTTTGCTTAAAGATGACTATGGATGTTTCGTTTTACTCTTCAGCAAGTAACACAACCCTTAAACTTCTAGTCACTGTCCACCATTTAGGTCATCGTCTTGCACTTGGTGCATTTCGGACAAGCCCGGTATTAGCTTGTATGCCGAGTCAGGTGTGTCCTCCTTGGCAGAACGGCGAAACCTCTTGATGGGTACGTACGTAATGACAATTAAATCTATGCCTAACCCTCCATCAAAATCGTGATGTTTTTAAGTGAAATAAAGTCAAAACTTTGATAACAAGCTGATGGCAAACTTTCCAACGGGGTTAAGATGTAAACTTTTTTTAATCTTATACCCCCGTCTGGGCCCGGGATAGAATTTTCCCCGTCTGGGCCCGGGGTAGAATTGGCCCAGAGCATGGCTCTGCTAATCGTAAAAGGCAATTCAAGAGAAAAAGTCCACTTCGCAAACATCAGCTAGTAAGAGCGGAGTGTCTTACTCACCAAACTAGAGGCGAGCTCTGGCAATCGTCGTCGGGGATCTTGCCCCCTTCCCTTGACGACCCCCCGGCGACGATGACAATGACAATACGAACGATGACAAAGACGATGACGAACCGCGACGTGAGAAACCCTCCTTTCCCCCCCTTACCGTGACTGGTTCTGACCAGCATGGCTCCTCCTCCCCCCTCCCTTAGGATAGAGTGGTGCATTATGACCTAACGGTTGACGCGTCCTTAATCCAAATAAAAAAAACAAAAAAAAACGGGGTAAAATTGGCCCAGAGCATGGCTCTGCTAATCGTAAAAGGTGATTCAAGAGAAAAAGTCCACCTCCCCAAACATCAGCTAGTAAGCGGGGAGTATATAATTCGCCGAACCTAGAGGCGAGCTCTGGCAATCGTCGTCGGGGACCCCTTGCCCCCTTCCCTTGACGACCCCCGGGCGACGATGACAATGACACAACGAAAAGATGACAAAGACGATGACGACCGCGCGTGAGAAACCCCCCCTTCCTCCACAAACCCGTGGCTGGTTCTGACCAGCATGTGACCCTCCCCAGCCCCCCTTAGGTAGAGTGGTGCATTATGACCAAACGCCCCCGTCTGGGCTCGGGGTAGAATTGGCCCGAGCATGGCTCTGCTAATCGTAAAAGCGATTCAAGAGAAAAAGTCCCCTCGCAAACATCAGCTAGTAAGAACGGAGTATATTATTACTGCCCGAAACTAGGGGCGAGCTCTGGCAATCGTCGTCGGGAACCTTGCCCCCTTCCCTTGACGACCCCCGGCGACGATGACAATGACACAACGAACGATGACAAAGACGATAACGACCGCGACGTGAGAAGCCCCCCTTCTTCTCCCTTACCCGTGGCTGGTTCTGACAGCAAGGCCCCTCCTCCCCACCCCCCTTAGGCTAGAGTGGTGCATTATGACCTAACGGTTGACGCGTCCTTAATCCAAATAAAACCAAAAAAAGCATTATGACCAAACGGTTGATGCGTCCTTAATCCAAATAAACCAAAAAAATTAATTTTATAGATTTTAATCTGCCAACAGATTTTAATTTTTGTTTTTAGCAATTACTTGCCCTGGTCTACACCAGAGCCAATTATTCTATCGACTTTGTCGTTTTCATAAAAACTCACTTGCGATACTGTATTCAAAAAAATTAACTTTAGAAAGATTTGCAATGAACATCAAAGGTTTACTTTGGTATTCACAGATGGCTCCAAAAATTGACAACAAGGTTGGAAGTGATTTCATTGCTCCACCTTACTGAACGTTTCAGGCCTAAGCGACGTGTGTTCAGTTTTCACTGCAGAGTTTTCGCCATCCGTGAAGCTCTCAAATAATTCTACGTTGTCGTTGTGGAGAATACCTTTTGTGTTCAGATGCTTTTAAATTCACTTCAAGCTATAAAACATATGTATTCTAGTCATCAATTTAGTACAAGACATCCAATTCTATTTAGAAAAAAATAACCTCTAAGGGATGTATAATAGAGTTTTGCTGGTACCTGGACATGCGATAATAAGGGAAATGAACACGCTCATAGGGCTGCTAAGGAAGCTTCCCAGCGTCGCGACGTTGATTTCAATCTCGTTCCCGTTCCAGATGTCAAGAGTGTATTTAAGCAAAGATTGTTGGATTTGCGACAAGCATCTTTGGGGTGTGTTGCAAAAATAACAAATTGCGAAGTGTGATGCCCAAATTGAAATAATAAAATTCGTTTAACTTCGTCTCGACTCTCACGTAGAGAAGAGGTGGTATGTCTAGACTTCGCATAGGCCACACACGCCTAACTCAGGATATCTCTTAACCAGAGAAAAGGTTATTCACATATGTGACCATGTGATGTACCTTTAACCGTACATCATATGCTAGCAGAATGTACCAAATATGATACCTTTGCGCATGCAATTTGATCCCTCCCAATCATATGAAGAACTTCTATCATATGATAACGGCGACAAACTTTCTTAATTTCTCATCCATAGTAATCTATTTTAAAAAAATTTTTAAATTCACATATAAACATTTCTTTCTTTTCTTTCTTTTGATTCACATACATAACTTTTATTTTGCTATTACTTTTATCATCATTATTTTATTTTGTTATTTATAAACAAACTTACATCAACATACCCGCTTAATCTTCTTTTTTCTTTTATTTTTCAGGGGGCGCAATATGAACAAAGACGATGACGGGCCGGCGACGTGAGAAACCCCCC
>JAMZAV010015780.1:0-10708 GCA_024449915.1 Sweltsa coloradensis | reverse complement strand
GGGGGACAGTTACAGGGGTAGGATGCACAGTTACAGGGGTAGGATGCTCAGTTACAGACACACAAAAATACAGAAAAAAAAAGAAAAAAAAACATTCCGGATTTTTTTCTCCAGTGTAGTGAAATGGAATCTTCGCTTCGGTCGCTACGCTCATCCAACCATGCGGGACAGTGACCCGCTTCGCTTTGTCTTCTCCGCTTCGCTTTTGTTCGCGTCTTCTTCTTCGCTTCGCTTTTCTTTATCGAGCGAGCCTTGGACATTCTCATCATAGCCACCTTACATTGCTTAAAATGTTATGCTGCATCTGGAATGTAAGACCCCTTTCATATTACTACTGTTCAACGTGGGTTGGTGCATTACACGGGTAAAATATATTGTTTGATTAGTTGCAAGTTGCAACGATGGTAGAGCTTTCAAGGCTTATTTCAACCCACACTCCAACTTGGATGGAACCATGGGGTATCATTTGAACAGCTGCGATAAAATAAATACGATATAATAGGTACCTAAAAATTACATGAGTACACCTAAATCACGGAGCGAAGCTTCAGTGTGTGGCTCGTTGGTCTTGTTGTTAGCGTATCTGCTTCCAATGCAGAAGGACCAGGGTTCGATTCCCGTCAAAGTCACAAGTTTTTTAACTTCTGATTTGGACTTCAGTCCATTCATTTCTTGTCTTAGAAGTTTGTAAACGGTGACTTTGGAGCCGTCCTAGCAACGAAGCACATTATAAATTCAGAGTTGTTCTGAATCGGCCTTGTTGATTCTGGCGTTGATCGGCGGGTGTTCACACTGTCCATACCACTGATTGCTATATTTTCTATTAAAAAATATCGATCTTTGGTTGGTTAATCGCTCACTCGTCGATTGCGTTGGGGCCTACAGGGTTGGCTTGGTCGCTTTGTTTTACTGTCCCCCAATGAAAATCAGTTATATGACTTGAGTGGGTAGACTCTAAATACAATTTATTTATTTATTTAAAAATATCAAGCAATCGTTTCAAAGTTGTGCCAACCTGACCAGTCAAAATACCCGTGCAGCCCTTTCAGTCAAATTACTAATTTTACCATTACTATACTGCATAATAAAGACAGTGACTTCTTATTGTCTATGGAGAGCTAGTTTTACAACAGTTTAGAAAATTGAGTGAATAAATACGGATGGAGTAGGAGAGGAAAAAAGATATACATTTCAATCAAAATATATATTTATTTTGTAGTCTGAATATACAAATGCAAAGGTTCTTCGTTATAAGATTCAGTTTGTACAGTCAGGGTCATATATAAATCAAGAGGTCTGAAAGATACCTCTTTCACCGACATCTCGTGGTCAACTCTTGGTGTCATTATTTATATCGCCCTGTGAACTGCATTATCGACATAAATAAGAAACATGGCTGATAATGTCAAAGGAAAATTCTCTATTCACCAGAGAAACTATCAAGCCTAGAAGAAATTATAACATGGAACGTAAAGAGAGCATTATATATCGATACCTTGGCCTAGGCATAGCATTAAGACTATGCCTTTCTTCTTATATTTGCCTTAGTTTCTAGCTTATTTCAAATAATTCTATCTTAGCTGTCAAGTCTTATTTGCAAACCACCAAAGTTTGTTTTATGCTTTTGTTTTGATAAAATTGTATATTTCTGCTGACTGCCTTCTAGATATTGACTATTTTGTTGACCAAGAGTCTTTCAAAGCTTCCTAAATAATATTAATAACATCAAATAGTCTAGGGAACTTCCATCGATCGATAATGCAGTTAACAGGGCGATATAAATAATGGCACCAAGAGTTGACCACGAGATGTCGGTGAAAGAGGTATCTTTAAGACCTCTTGATTTATATATGACCCTGACTGTACATGGAGTTTTGAGTAACAAGTAATCGTACTAAGTATAACAAGTTCTAGCTTTCTCAGAGAACAAAGTAATGACTGAGTCGGACATTGCTGTGCAATGGTTGTACAGAGCATAAGGGTCACCGGATGCATTGTCCTAAATACAATGCTCGGAAATGGTTCTGAAGTTTTCTCTCAAACAGGCACCAGTTCGTTAATATATGTGACACTCAAAGTAATCATAAACATAACCCCCTTGGAGTTCACCAGGGATCTACACTGGGACCAATCCTTTTCCTAGTTTACATTATCTTAACAGTCTAGGAAAGTTAAAGCTCAAAGGAAGACTACAACTTTTTGCTGACGACTCTTCTATCTTCTACTTCGGTCCAGATCTAGATTCTCTTCTAAATGACATGCAACATGATCTTAACCTCATCTCAGAATTACTTAAATCATACAAACTTACACTTAATATCAAAAAAACAAACTATATAATCATTTCATCTACACATAAAAATCGAGCACATATGGTAACTCCCACTCTGGATAACATTCCATTATCTGAAGCTGACATAATAAAGTACTTGGGAATATTTTTTGATAAACACCTAAAATGAGATGCTCATATAACCAGATTATCAAAACAAATCTCTCCTACCATTGGAATTCTGTATAAAATGTCATACTGTGTTCCACCATCCGCCAGGAGAAGTATTTATTTCTCTCTCATACATTCTCAGCTACAGTATTTAAATGTTGTATGGGGACATACTTATGAAACCCACTTGCATCACCTTAAAGTCCTTCAGAATAGAGCCATTAAATATATATACAACCTACCCTTCTTAACTCCTACAAACTCACTTTACAAACAGCGTAACATTCTAAACAAAACATCAACTCAATTAATAAATATGAAACTTGCTTAATTATCCATAAATATGTCAATAAATTGATCTATACAACACACACCCTGCAAACACCTTCTCATGGTCACCACACACGAAATAGAAATAACCTATACCTTACTTCAGTAAACTCGAACCACGGTAAAAATTCTATCTATTTCCATGGCTACCAAATATACAATACCTTGCCGAATGCTATCAAATCCTTGTCTTCCACACATGGTCTTGGTAGCTTCAAAAAAAGATTAAAAGACTGGCTCATAGGGGACTAAACTGAACACTCTCCTAGCTTCAGATTTGTTTCTGATAATTAATCCATTGGTAATATATATAAATATAAATATGTGAACAGTCGACATCAAAATGCATATGCATAGACTTATATGTAACTACCATGCATGTAAATAGGTAGGTAGCATAATATTTGTATCAATTATCACTTAGTGTTACAATTGTTTCTTAACCCTTGTCTTACATTTATTCAGCTGTAAGTTATAAGTTTTTTTTTCTTTCTTAAATACAGCACATAGGTAACTGGAAACAATGAGGATAATACTCATTACTCACTACCAATAACTACATAGGATATTATAACTTAGGAATAATTTATAAGTCTCCATAGGCCTACAAATAAAAAAATAAAAAAATAAAAAATGCTTTATGTCATGCCTAGGCCAATTGGCCTAAATTCACATATACTCATTTCAGATTTCTACTGACTTTTGTACTTTAATTTAATTTCTTAACATATATTAGAGTAGCTCAATTTAGTTCATACTTTATAGTGTCTTAAAAAATGTTGCAAATTCTTAAATTTCATATTTCATGTATCTTGGCTTGCTTCACCTCTCACCGTTTGTAATCCATTGCTGAAAGCCCCCTATAGCGAGCCGCTAGGCTCATTGGGGGCTTGACCAATAATTGTAAAATGTGAATTTTAACATGCAATACAGAACAATACAATACAATACAATACAATACAACTAAATAATATATTGGATTAACTACCGAGATGTTATGCAATAAAACTAAAAACTTTTTACCAGAAATTTCTTCAATTTCAGATTAAATTATTCTGTTACAGATATGAAATAAATACAATTCTAAATATACAAACTAAATAATATATTGGATTAACTACCTAGCCTAGATGTTATACAATAAAACTAAAAACTGTTTATCAGAAATTACTTCAATTTCAGATTAAATTATTCTATAACAGTCTAACAGAACAAATGTTTCATTATTTTGCTATGTATTACTCACACAAAAGGTTTTTGCATTAATTAAGCAACATGTTACTAATGGCGTTTTCCGTTGCGGCACTAGTGCGCACCGATCGCCACTTGTCTATTCAGAGTGCATGCCAATGGAAAATGCCACAAGTGCTTTTTATTCTAAGAAACGTATTCAGAATCATACCCGGTATATATAACGTATTGGTCAAGACTCAAGAGAAAGGCAAGCCTAGAATACAATCATAATAAAGAATGTTGGATAATTATATAATAGTACATCCAACATTAAAAAACAATTAAAAGCGTAAAACTAAAATCTAAAATCAATAGACCTACTTAAATAAATATTTTATCGAAGTACGTATTATGTTTACACTTGCGCTTCTTTTGTGGCATGTAAGAAGCGCTTCAGAGTATAGGGCTCTTCACACTACGCCACCAGAGAAGCACAAGTGTGAAGACCTCCTTTCAAATCAATGTCGCCGAGCACACCAGTGAAGGGGCTTTAAGTCATATATTCTTTGATACACAATACATAACTAACATTGTCGGTAGCCACATTGCAGTACCTCGGGCAGGCAAACAAAACCGTCACGCCCACTTTTAACATACTTGACCAGAACGAACGAACATCAATTTTCTTGAAAGAGAATCAATTTACTTGTTTCTGATTAACAAGCAATATAATTATGTACTTTGTAACATCCCTAATTTTGCTAAGAGTTTATTAAAAGTAAGGTTAACTGCAATGTCACCATTACAAAAATACTTATTTTCCAGCATTGATTTTCACATAATATGCAAACCTTTAAAAAAAACTAAAAAGTGCTAGTAGTAGTAGTAGTAGTAGTAGTAGTAGTAGTAGTAGTAGTAGTAGTAGTAGTAGTAGTAGTAGTAGTAGTAGTAGTAGTAGTAGTAGTAGTAGTAGTAGTAGTAGTAGTAGTAGTAGTAGTAGTAGTAGTAGTAGTAGTAGTAGTAGTAGTAGTAGTAGTAGTAGTAGTAGTAGTACGTATTGGATCCCCGACGCCTGTTGCTGTTATTACTAGGTACGCGTAGTGTAATTTAAAAAATCAGAGCGAACTATCTAAATAATTTGACTAATGGAAAACAAATAAAATATGAATCAATTAAAATCTAATTATTTATAAATAAATAGCTTATTAATCTGTAGGCCTACCAGTATCTGAAATATTTTGAAGAAATCATAACAAAATAAAATAATAATATGTATAAGTACCCAAACTGTGGTCAAGTAAAAAATACAAGACTTGTAACTAACTGTTCAAATAAATACAATTGTAAACTTAAATATTATTGAGAAACATAAATACACAAAACAACATAGCATGTGAGGAACTATTTACTTTTATGAACTCTTTCCATCTAAACCCAATATTAAAAATTGTTATAAATTAGCTACAGTAACTGTATCCAGAAATATATTCTAGAAACTGCAACCTATGAACACACACATGAACAAGTAAGAAGAGCCAAAAATTATTTTTTTAACTGTCATAAAGTTATAAATCAGCTACGTACATATTGGCATGTCAAAAACACTACATTACATACACAAAGTGATCTCAAGAAACCATTTTACGTGAGACACTGACCAAGTTAGAAAAAACTTTATCAATGTTAACCCATCCGCACCAGCGCCCCAAAACGCTAGCGCGCCCACGGAAACCGCGCACTTTTGCCCTCTGCACATCAAAGTTGCAGCGTAGTAGAGTAAGAACGTAATCAACATCATTACTGTCACTATCACTTATTATTACTGTAGCATTATTTCTAGGCCTAGGCCTGTTCACAACTAACAATACACGAATTTGTAGGGCTACGAGTACAACCCTCGTGATCACGCCCATTCCTAACCTCAATGTTACTCCCACGCACACCAACGCACATTTCTTCTTCGCTGTCACTTTCACTTAGGCCTACTATATCTGCACCGGTTCTACGCATACAATTAAAATCACAACCTTCACCATCACTATCACTGAAATCTGATCGAAGAACATCCAAAAATTGACTGATTTAGGATTGTTTGTGCCGAGAACGACGCTTTGATTGATCCGAATCTGCCATTATTGACAGTAGACAGGCCCGTAAGTTTCATGTCGATAACAAAGTTGATTGTAGCTTCACGTTTTTGCTGTAAGAGTCTTAAAGAAACACCACTAGATGTCACTACATGCTTGACGCGGGAAATGCAACAAAAAGTACAACAATTGGCCGATAGGAGCTGATACTACTGCAGTTTGAATGGAAACGCGCGTAAATGCGGACCAGTCCGCTTATGGCTTCCGTGGCCAGGCTATGATTCGCGGACTAGTCCGCTTACGGGTGCAGATGGGTAAGCATAGCCATTTTGAAAAGTTTGTCTGGTCTGTCACCAAGTTCAAGCGAACTCTCAACAGGTGGCGCTAGCGTAGGATTTTAAATAAAGAATCGTAACTAACGCTATTGACCAGTTTTGACATAGCATTAACACTACGTACTACAACCATTTTTTAATTGATGGTTTTTAGTTTGTATAGATTATAGAAAAAAATACAAAGCTATGAATTGCTTCCAGTTTTCAATGTTAAAGAAAGAAAGAAAAAAGAAAAAGAAAATATTGACGATATAAATTAGTATTGAATGTAAATAACTGCTCGTGTTACATTTTCATACGTATCTTCATTCAGTCATAAATAACCTTGTTAACCCTATTAGTAGTTTTACTTTTAACTAGAATTAGATCAGCTACCATTAAATTGGTGAAAGATACAACGTTGTATTTTACTAAATAAAATATATACTACCTAGTAAAATAAAATAAAAACTACTGCATTAACCCAAATATAACATGGTGTCCAATACAGCTCTACCCCCTATCTTTAAATCAATTTCAAGGGGAATAAATAAATTTAGAAAAAGGATTTAGTTATTAATACGTACGTAATATTGGATAATAGTACATCAAATAAAAATAAAAATAGTGCATACAGATTAATTCATAAAACCATAGGCAAGAGAACAATATCATGCCCGATTGTATTGACGACCTAATTTAAGATAATGCCCTACCTTATCTTTGGGCTTTGTTTTCGTCTTCATGATAATGTACAGAGAAAGCTTTCTTTCCTCAACCACGAATGACATATTTGTTCGAAAACAACAATATAGACCATGTTTTTTTGCTGCCCTGCTAGTTAGAACTGGGAGAAAAACCAAAGTAGATAATATGTGAGAGTCACACAGTAGTTCTACCTACAAGTAAATAAAAATAAACTCATAATTACTATTCACTACACCGGTAACATTCTAAAATTATACTTCTATGAACTATTAAATATATAAATAAATAATAATATACATTCATTCATTAAACATACTTTACCAATCATGTACCTACCTAGTGTATATTCGTGAAAAAACATTTCTGACTGAACTAAATTATTAAGCTAAAGAAGTTTTAGAGTATGTACTAGGGTTGTGCAAACCCACTATTTTTACTTCGAACTCGGAACTTTTCCAGTTAAAAAAAACGAACTTCGAACTTTACAAAAATTTCGAACTGTATCGAACTCGAACCCAACTTAAAGATATATCAAACGGTCATAATAGTTAAAATAGTGATAAGTCTGGACAGGCACCTCCACCAAGAAAGTATGTAACTTCTGGACCGGCACCTCCACCATCCATTTTTTTGTTTTAAAATTTGTACCTGTAAACTGAGAACCATTTTTTGACATGTCAAACAATTTGTGACCGCACTCCACCACAAATTAGTAAAAAAAAAAAAATCAAACTCAAACTTTTTTTTCAAACTTGAACCGTTCCGAGTTCGAATTTTGAACGTTCCCACATCCCTAGTATGTACGTATGAACAAAGATCACAAAAACAATCAAATCAGTCTCTATAATAAACTGTGCACATGTTATAATATTAGCAAGGCAGGAGAATCACAATTCTCGTTGTAATAATAATACTATGTAGCACACAAGGGTGTACGAATAGGGGATGCAGTTGCACCTTGGCCCTGAGAGATTGAGGGCCCCCGGAGCCCTCAACGGGGGGCCCCCGGAAAGAGGGGGGCAAGGAAGACCATTGAGCAGCCTTGCACCCAGGCCTTTGAATTTCTAGCTACGCCACTGGTAGCATAGGGTTAGGAGAAGTGGAGCGCTTTGTCAACAAAAGTAAGTAATTCACTAATTATCAATAATCAGGCAAGATGAGGCTCGAACAAAACGAGCAATGAGACGCTGTACGGGGACGACACCTAGTACTATAGTAATACTAAATAATTAAAAACAACAATACTAACTTATAAGAAACTTACAAGAAAGTTGAGGGATATATGTTCTCAACTTTCTTGGGTAGATATGAGCTAAAATATAGGCTCTTGAAACTATTTTTTGGTTTGAAAATAAAACTGAAGATTTTTTTGCTAAGACAGTTTAGGGTGACCATCGTTCCTGGAAAACCGTGATTGTCCCGGAATTCTACCACTCGTCCGGGTGTCCAAAAAAATGCTTTCGAGACACCTTTTTGTCCCGGATTTGTTACAAGAATTAAAATCTCCTCTTTTTGGTAAAAAGTTTAACTTTCAGTAATTTTCAGTACCACTACCAGTATTCTTTTTTGAGTGTAAAGTGCCGTTCTTTAAAAAATTAACCGCACGGAGCAGCAGGGAACAGTATTCGTGTAACGTGAGACGCGACCACCCGCTCGCCGCCTGCCCAACGTACTCCACTGTCGAGTCGCAACCGCCTACCCTACTGTGCAGTGCAGCGGGGTTGTATTGTCAGCAAATATAATAATAGTCGTTGTCAGTCTGGCTCTGATTGAGCTACCTACCGTTTGGTTCTGTATTGTTAGTAATCTTGTACGTAGTAGGCCTAATGCCAAAACCAAAACGGAAATGATCGTTCCAAGAATATATTATTATTCAGCAGAAAATAAAAAACAATTGTTATTTCAAATTTTATTATTCTCCATTATTAGCCCATTTCAAAGAAACCAAATGTGACTAAAATACCGGTAGGTACCTTAAAAAAAGTCGGGAAATAACTACCTGTGGGGTGGGGCAATTCTTTGGGTGACTTCACCCCCCAAACCTCCCGCGCTTCGCTGCTATGGTCTCTTGAATTTGTTTTGTCCCGGATTTTATTTTCAGGAATATTGTCACCCTAAGACAGTTGGATGAGCTTGAGTCAACTTCTTTTACAGTTTTTAATTTTAATATTTTTATGAAACCAAAATATGTAACTGCAGAGATACTATATTTGCTTGGGTTGATAGTGCTTAGTTAGAGGCTGGTTTAGTGTTAGGTAGGGAAAGATTTATAGGAGCCTAGAAGTCAACAGCTTACCTTGAAAGAGTTTGGCGGCTGTGTAGAGTTGGTCACATAAAAAAATATATATACACATACACAAATAACATTACAACATTACGCCATCATGATATTAATTTTGTGTATATATTTGTGACCTTCAACTCTACACAGCCGCCAAACTCTTTCAAGGTAAGCTGTTGGCTCCTAGCCTCCTATAAATCTTTCCCCACACAACACAGAGATGGTACTATAGTAATTATAATTAATATCAAGTAATGGCACCCCCCTATTTTTATGATTAAGTTTAAAAAAGTAGGCTACTAAATAAACAAAAAGGCGTAGGCCTACTATTAGAAAATGCCTTGCATAAAGAAGCACCCTCCTTTTTAAACATTATATTTTGAAATATACCTGCAGCCAAAATTTGTATAAATTATACGTTAGGTAGTAGGCCCTAAATATATACATACCGTATTTACCAGATTGCAAGCCTACCTTTTTTGACACATTTTTGCAGTTCAAAATGGCACCCCGGCTTGGAATTGATGGCGAACTTATGATAATAAATACAGTGATACAAACACACTATACTTTTTTGTTAGAATGTACTTTTAATCAAGGGTCGGCTTACAATCGAGTACATATTATGTATAATATATTAAATATAGGGCTGTGCGAGTACTCGAATATTCGAGTACGAGTCGAGTTCACGGCGAGTTCGAACAAATTCGAGTTTCATTTATTTTGAACTCGAATATTCGAGCGTCGGTAAAAACAGCATTTTCATTTACCGACCCCTCAAAAGTTACGTGTTTCTTCCGTTAGATAGCAGCATACGCGGCAAAGTTCGTGATACACAATAGTCGAACTCCTTCTGACGTGAAGCTCGTTATGATTGGCCGGCTGAACTTTGCGAGATCCAATTGAAGCTAGTCATACGTCACATGCGAGTGTTGATTGGCTGTCAGTTTTGAAATCATTCACGTGTACCGTGTATCACAACTTTTGTGTCCGAGATGTATGTTGTTGACAACAAAAATGGCCACGATTCACGAGGCGAGAGCAGAGCAGCCAGATGATTCGTAAAAATATGCGGCGGACTAGGCTAGGCTTAGGCGTAATTTCTTCTCTAAAACATAGCCTACATAATCATTTGAATATCATGAGATGGAACACTTGTCACAATGCAGGTAAACAGTCAAACAACACTGCGTGACAGTACCAGTGACAACAGGTAGGGCCTAGTAGCATAGTACAATTGCTCGTAGGCCTTGCCTAGTTGCCAGGATTTCTTCTGGACAAGATTAGGCCCAGTATATTTTACCGATCTTAGGCCCTAGCTAGGCTTACAAACTCACATCGCCATTCCAAAATGCACCCAGCATTAGACCTA
>JAMZAV010015778.1:0-11466 GCA_024449915.1 Sweltsa coloradensis | reverse complement strand
CCGTTGACAAAACCCATTTTTTTTAGCCCTATTTGGTTTCTATACTCGAAACATTGATTTGTTAATTTTGTTATTTTTCATTTTCATTTAGAGCCCTATGAGTGAACTGAAGATCCAACGTATGATTTTTTCAGTATTTTTCCCTTAATAAGAATGCAAAACTACACAACTTTGATCCTATAGGCTAAGAATTCGATACTCGAAAAATCGATGTTTTTGCTCACCCTACTGTTCATAGACAAGCAGGGGCCTAAGGGCGTGCGCCATTCGGTTCATTATGATAAGGATTTCATGTAGGACGTTTATAAGGCCACTACAGTATTTAGACATGCGTAAATACCCGAAAACGACACCCAACTCAACCACATCTCCAGGATGCAAACCGTTTCTTCGTTTGGCCTGAAATTTAAAAATGGCGGCACCAGGGCCTAACCGACGAGAACCACGACCATGGCATGGCTACCGTCGATTTTCCCACACCCGAATCATGCGAAAACGACCTCTATACTGCACTCGTGTTCCAATTTTGGAAATTTCCAAATTGTAGCCGCCATTTTGGAAACATGGCCAAATTCTTAACCCTAAGGAACCAGATTTTAGGTGCTGCAGGCCAAATCACTTTTAGGGTCTTGTAGAACAACTGTGCAAAGTGGTTTGCTTTGAAGGTAATATGCTACGTTTTTTCACGTACCCCTCCTACTACACGGCCATACTGAGGTTGCGTTCCGTAGAAGCGACCGGTCGACCACACTGGTCGTCGATAGGTCGTGACGTCACCCGTTGTTGGTCGCTTTGGTCGCGACCTACAACGGAACACTTCCGAACTAGAAACGTTCGAATTTTGCCAGCGGGAAAATGGCGATGGAACGGCAAAAGATGCTGCTATTAATTAATTGTGTCAAATACGACTGCCAGACAATGTGTAGTCTGTGTATGCTTTAGGCCAAATAAATATTCGATTATTATGCCCTCTCGGCCCTAGGCCTAGGCCAGGGCTACAGAACCACCCTCGACCAGCTTAGGCCTAGGCCTACTAGTAAAACAAGCACAGAAAATACACGAAAGCCTAAGCCTACCTCCACGTATGCTTTACATGTTCTCTAAGCACACCAATCGAGACTTTACAGCTCAATCAGTTGATCTACGTATAAGTAAACAGCAAAATACACATCAGCAGACATATATTTCAAAAATAGCGCCATACTTCAATGAAACGACCACTACGCCCACATCAAAACGTTGGGCGTTGTGGTCGTGACCACTGGTCGACCAGAATATTAACGGTACGGTACGCTAGGCAATGGGTAGAGTGGTCGCCCAATCTGATTTACGGAACGCTATAGGCCTAATAGAAGACTGGTCGACCGGTCGCTTTCTACGGAACGCAACCTGAGAGTCTAGCATATTAATTGAATGTGTTTATGAACTTTTGAAGGCCAATACTTATGAGAAACTTAAACGTGACCCTACAGCCAAGATCGAAAGGAATATTATTGGACATGTTAAACGATCAACTCTAGAAGATGAAACAAAAACAAGAATTTTACCATCTAATTCGTGTACACCTAGATTATATGGCTTGCCGAAAGTCCACAAAGTTGGTTTTCCGCTTCGGCCTATTGTAAGTACTATTGGTGCTCCATCATATAAAGTGTCAAAGTTTTTATCTAGACAGTTACAACCTTGGGTGACAGAAGCTGCCTCGTATATAAAGGACTCTCACCACTTTGTTCAAATAATTAAAAACGTGAAGTTAAATGATGGTGATATCATGGTGAGTTTTGATGTGACGTCTTTGTTTACTAATATACCGATTGCAGAAGCCGTCGACGTGATTAAAGAGAAGTGCCCGGGTAATATTGCAGCATTGGTAGAGACTGTGTTAAACTCTTCGTATTTCATGTTTGACGGACAATATTATAAACAAATTGAAGGAACGCCTATGGGTTTCACCAGTTTCACCCGCTGTGGCTAATCTATACATGGAACGTTTTGAGGTTAATGCCCTAAAAGGAGCGAAGCTAGTGCCATCTCATTTTTATCGATTTATGGATGACACATTCGCCGTGTGGCCTCATAGTAGGGAGGAGCTCGACGAGTTCTTAATATATCTTAATAGCCTGAGTGGTAGTATTAAGTTTACCATGGAAGTTGAAATCGATGGAAAGCTGCCGTTCTTGGATGTTATGGTGACTAGAAAAGGTGATGGCAGATTAGGACACTCCGTTTTCAGAAAAGCCACGCATACAGGTCGGTATTTGAATGCGGCTTCTCACCATCATCCCGCTCAAAAACGCGCTGTCCTAAACACTCTGGCGTGCAGAGCGAACAGAATTTCTGATAAAGAGCATGTTGATGAGGAGGTTCAGATACTTCGAAAATGTTGCAGCAAAATGGATACAATAACAGAGATATTTCTCAAGCATTGAGAAAACCACCGTGTGTACCAGCCTTACCTACAGCTACTGGCGATTTTACAACAAGAAGAACGCGTCCCGCTTGCATATTTGCCATATGTTGAAAATACTACGGACCGAATTGGCAAGTTGTTGAAGAAATACAACATAAAAACAATTTACACCACGGATAGGAAGCTTTGTAGCATGTTTAACTCTGCGAAGGATAAGCTCCCCCCCTTGGATGAACCTGGAGTGTACGAGATACCGTGTGGGGCTTGTAATAACGTGTACATAGGGCAGACTGGTAGAAAGGTGTCAACAAGACTTAAAGAACATATAAGTCACACAAAATTAGGTCATGTTGAAAAATCAGCTTTAGCAGAACATTGTGTTGACTTTTGTCATAACATCAACTTTGACAACACACGTGTACTAGCCACAGTTAAACAATACCGCCCTCGTCTTGTACGTGAAGCTATTGAAATAGAAATGAAATCTGACAATTTTAACAGAGACGATGGGCTAAAACTGAGTAGAACTTGGAGGCCAACATTAGAACGTTTAAAGTTAGCACGTGCAGAACAAACTAGAAATATCAATGTTGATTAAACGCGCATGCGTCATGGTTTTATATAAAGGAGGTTGCACACAATTGTACTTTGTCATTCACTGGGTCGAGCTGGATCGAGTAGGTTCTGCCCAGTGATTTCCTCTTCACATCTCTGAAGATGAGCTGTGCAATCAGTTCGAAACGTCAGCATTTTAATGACAATCGACACGGCGTATCCCGACAGCCAAGTTTTATTATTGACTCGGGCCGTGAAAGCCTACGACAAGTTTTTTTTAATTGAATGTCATTCACTACGTATATCACAGCACTCAATTCGAATTGACTCAAGTCGGTTCGAGTTCCATTCGGTTTGAATCTCTTGATGTGCACAATCGATTCGAATTGAAGTCAATCCACTTTCCAAAGTGGACTGACATGAGTAAATTGCTTGATATATATACAGTTCAATACGGATTCAAAACTGCGTTAGAGATTTAGATTTCAGTGAATACCATTATTAGGCAGGCGGTGTTTATTACATGTTTACAATAAAATGACGTCTTAGAGGCTTTTATGTAGACATTAGGCTTTATATTTACGTAGCTGTAGGTAGAGATACAAGTAGCCTACCGGTACCCCTAGTATTTTCAAGTGTTATTTGTAGAATCTTGTAGCATCTATTTAACTGCCACAACAACAACTTCAATTCGAATCGAAATAGGATTGAGGAAGTCGTTTCGAATATTCGTGATAATATACACTTCAAGTCAAACCGAATTGAACTCAAACCGAATTCAGTCAATTCGGATTGACTGTTTGTGGTAGCTATACATAGTGATTGACCCTAGTCATAATCAAAATCAAAATGTCAATCTTTGTTAGGGCCTACGATTAAACCACAAATTCCTTTGACTTACGAATCGGACATTGCTCTCAAGACGTCACTTAAATAAAATAAATAAATAAATTGTATTTAGAGTCTACCCACTCAGTTATATAACTGATTTTCAAGTTAAGGCATACCATTAGGCCTACCATGATGACAATCTAGTACTTGTTGAGGTTATCTCGCTGAGAGTTGAGAGACTCTTAAATTAACTTCTGGTTTGAAAGGTTTGTTTTTGGCTTAGCATTGAGAAATACCTAATCCTCAACATGGTATCGTCCTCAGCAATCGGCATCCATTTTTATAGTTATGCATGGCAAAGAAAACGAATGTCATCTCATACGACTAGGACTAGGCCCTAAACTATACTGATTTCATGTGAACTGTGCATATGATTTAATTGCTAGGGCCTAGGCCAAGCAGAGCTTTAAGGCCGATGCACAATTGCCCGGTAACGAGAACAAGAAGACGTTCAGGGCTTTCGATGCACAACAGCCCGTGAAGTAAGCCGTACTGTTCCGGTAGGCTAATGTACTGGACGGAAACGTTACGGAAAGTTAAAACTTGGTGATGTTTCCGTTGTCTTTACCGGGATACGGGAACGCCCGGCAAGGGAAGCTTTTTGTCACGTGTCACAATTTAAACGGGGAAATTCAATTTTTTTCCTTATCGTTCCCGGGGGCAATTGTGCATCGGCTTTAACCCTTTTAAAGAATTGAAAAAGAAAAGCTTTGGATTTTTAGGCCTTGAGGGGATGACTTGGGATCTTGGGGTGGGACCAAAGGACGTTATAAGGCCTATTTTAGGTGGGCCTAGTTTAGGTGGTAGCTAGGCTAGGGAGGCCCCAGGCCCTACCAGATTCTACCTACAAAGGGCAAGCAAGACTAACCTGCGGACAAAAGGGTTTTATTTAATTTCATACAACTTTTTCCTTTGTTATTCTTGAAAAAACACTGTGTTAATATCCTTTTTTGGGGTTCAGCCCAAACAAATTCCGTTCCTTTTATATTTTAGTCTCCCTTTTTTTCAGGTACATTTTTGGAACCTTTGTTTGAACCCCTTCTTGTCTGGGCCGCTGGTCTACCGTCCTTTTTGGTTGTAGATATTCACTTTGGAAAACAACAACAGCTGAGGCACAGTACCAACTACCAAAATAGTTTTTCAACATGTTTTTTTACGTACCAGTGTACCAAAGAAAAAAACTAAACGTAACCCCGGGAAAATGGGCCCATTTTAAAAAACACTAGGAACGAGTCATGTGTTGAGTAACCTGGGGAGATCAAAGTCAGCCTAGAAGAAAAGCCTTTAATTTTTTCAAATGGTAGGTTACATCTCGGGAAATAGAAAGGATGATAGATGTTTTATTGATGTTGCCATAGATAAATACATAATGCATATATTTAATTAGACTCAATTTTAACCTGTAACCAATCAGACTATAGATTAATTATTAAATAATTAATAGAATACAGGCCTATACAATAATAGTGATAAGTATCATTAGAATAATATATATATATATGTTTTACCTTGGCTTTATAGTAGGCGACTATGACGCTGTTATGTTAGTACTTTTGATAGAAATTAAAAAAGTGACTAAAAACCGTTTTTTTTTTTAATTTCTATCAAAAGTACTAACTATATATATATATATGTATATATATATATATGCAGACATTGTATTTTCGGGTAGTCCATGTGTTTTTATTATTAGTTCCAACGTTTCGGACAGTTCTCCCTGCCCATCTTCAAGGAAATTTAAAACATAAAACAATATCAAAAACAAACAAAACCTTACTTCATTACATACACTGCAACTGGATACATAGACAAAACTAATAGCTTAGAAAACATAGGTACTTATGACAACATATTATAAACATCCAGATATTTTAAAAACTGTGAAGACATCAACACACCCATGAACACACCCTATTACTTTTTAGATGACAGCGTACGAGTAGATGGGTGGCTCAAGGGGTTCTTGTTGAGTTTTCTTCCTCTTGTCAACTCTTGTTGTCGGAGGTGGACGGCCTAAAAACATGTCCACAGGGAGAGCTTTTGGTTGAATATGACAGCCTTGCAAACATGTTTCCATGTGGCTGGAAGTCTTTTAGCATCGTCCCGTGTGTTCATGTTGTGTTTCCGTTTCTCCATCTCCACTGCCTCTCTTACGATTCGGGGCACTTCATGTTCCACTTTGGCTAAGGTTTTAGTTTCATCAAAGTTAATCCAGTGCTCCTTGTCGAAAGCATGTTGGAAAAGAGCTGAGGTGATAGATATTTTGCGGTTAGTTCTTCCTACGTAAGTCTTTTCGCAACTTCCACACGGAATTTCGTATATACCATGGGACTCGTTAGGAATGGTGTCTTTAGCGTTACGTAACATAGATGTTAAGTTAAAGTTAAGTAAGGTTTTGTTTGTTTTTTATATTGTTTTATGTTTTAAATTTCCTTGAAGATGGGCAGGGAGAACTGTCCGAAACGTTGGAACTAATAATAAAACCACACGGACTACCCGAAAATACTATGTCTGCATATTCAATCCGTGAAATTTTTAGTTTATTTGGATTAAGGACGCGTCAACCGTTAGGTCATAATGCACCACTCTAGCCTAAGGGGGGGTGGGGAGGAGGAGCCCATGCTGGTCAGAACCAGACACGGGTAAGAGGAGGAAGGGGGGTTTCTCACATAGCGGTCGTCATCGTCTTTGTCATCGTTCGTTGTGTCATTGTCATCGTCGCCGGGGGGTCGTCAAGGGAAGGGGGCAAGGTCCCCGACGACGATTGCCAGAGCTCGCCTCTAGTTTCGGGGAGTAAGATACTCCGCCCTTACTAGCTGATGTTTGCGAGGTGGACTTTTTCTCTTGAATCGCCTTTTACGATTAGCAGAGCCATGCTCTGGGCCAATTCTACCCCGTCTGCGATATAACATAATATGATAAAAACAAGGATCTTGGGTAAAACCGCGTCGAAAATAAGATGAACCAGGGCAGAACCTGGGCGTCCACCGACGTTTCGTCTGTACTACGTCAGACATTTTCAAGGTTGACTGTGACTCTACGGAGGTTGGAGTCACAGTGGTTGGCAAGCACGCAGCGCCCGCCTTATATAGCCTCGGCTGAAGGTGCGGGGCGGCGAGGTTATATAGAAAATAGGTGCGGGGCGGCGAGGTCATATCGTGAAAAGGTGCGGGGTGCGATGTCATATCGATAAAATATATACGGATGGTGGCCATTGAGAAACAAAATAGCACAGCTTACTGTAGTGAAACCTTTTTAGTCCGGCTTCTTGTCATAGGGCCTGATTGGTTGTCTTTTGAATGTTTATTCGTGCTTGGAATTATGGAATCTGAAATTTGCACCACCTCTGAGGATTTGGCTGAATAGGTCTACGGACTACATTTCGAGGCATGAGTGCAGGTTTCCAAGCAAGAGGGAGGCTCTGGCTATCATCTCTTTTGTTCATGTTATTCGGCCGTTTCTCAATTTCCACAGACAACAATCCATATATACATATATATAGTACTTTGATATCTGAATTATTAGGTTATAGAGGTTGTCTTTTAGATGCCTACACCTTAAGGGAACACTCCACTGAAAAAGCCAAAATCCATAGTTTTTGCGCTACAAACACAATTTTTGGTGTGGGCAATGGAAACACCTTTAAAAATTGATCAAATTAATTTTTAATTTTTTGGGCTTACATTTTTCCCCTTTTATTTTTTCATTGTTGTTTAATCTCTTTGAAAAGACAAAACTTTTTCCTTTTGGACCGATTGTTGTGATATTTTGCAGTTTCCTTGTTTTGACATACTAAAGACCACTGCATGTTTTTTTAGGGCTAATTTGATGCATTTTGAACAATGAATTTTATTAAAGGGGTATTTAACCGCTAAACTCAAAAAATATATTTCATTCAGGCTAACTAGTAATGAATTTAGCAATTAACAGAAAAATTATTGGGGCCACCACGACCTCCCAAAAAATTGTCAAACATGACATTTTTCGAGCTAGGTCCCATCGGCAAAAATCTCCCATAAGAAATAACATGGGGACGATCTTTATGCCCCGTGACCTTGGAGGATTTTGATCCAAAAAAATATTGGCCATTATTGACGTACTCGACAGCCTTTTCTGTAAATTCTGTATATTTTGTTTTGTAATTTGGGCAAGTAGTTCGGTCAAAATATGCTGATTACCAAGATGGGGTGTGATTTTGGAATGCATATTTTTGTGTGTTTGAGGGTATATTTGGGCACAGTTTCAAGACACGATGTTATAAAGGGGCATTTTAGATTGGTACTATGCTCTAGTATCTATGTGGACCAAAAAAGGAGCAGGTTAAAGCCGATTTAGGAAATTTTCCAAAACACAAATTTTTGACAATTTCTGGATAAAAAAAAATTAAAAAATTCGTGTTAAATCACAGTTACAAGATATATTTTTTAAACGGTCATTTAAGTGTAGTATTGTGCTATAGATCACGTGGTAAAAAAAAAAATTGGGGTTTTTTTAGCCCCTTTAATTACAGTTCAGATAGAAGTTTTATATTATATTTTAGCCAAAGTTTTGAATATATTTAAAACCGCATGCACAATTTTGTAATGTCCCAGTAATAAAACAAAACAAAAATTAGCTCATTCGGACAAGTAGTTCAGAAGAAAATAGTTTTTTAATTAAGTTCCAAAAGTGTGCTAAAAATATTATCCACCGAAATGGTTTTAAAGATTTTGTACATGAAATTACCATAATTTTGTATAATTATGGTAATATTGCTCTCCCAGGTAGGCATATGTAAGAACTGTCTACTCCACAGGTTTCATAAAAGTAATTAACTTAATCAATAAGTAATCAATACATTGATTAAGTTATAGGCCCAGTGGCGAAACTAGGGGGGGGGTTAGGGGTTTAACCCCCCCCCCCCCCCGAAGACATCTTCGAGACTATTAATTTTTGATAAGAGCGCCCACGCAGTAATTAGTTGAGGTTCAATATTCAGCGTGCAGAGTGTATCCCTTGCCACACACTTACTCGTCGTCCGTCGGCCATCCCCACCCACACCCAACACTCACCCCCAACAGTGTGAATATTGTGAGTGAACAACAATAAATCGATGAATATAAAATTATTCTGTATTTTCTTTTATGTAGAAAAGTAATACCTCCATATACACCTATAACTAGTAAGCGCAAACGCTTTTTCAGGTGGGTTGTTAGATGAGCGTAATATTGATCCATTGAGCTGCCATGTACGTGTTATGCAGATGGTATATAAATTCATTAAATTGATTTTGTTTTCCATTGCTATGGTCTGCGAAACACGCTTGGTAATATTGTTTTAATTTTTACGACGACTACATGAGAATCAGGGGCGCACATTACATTACACACCACATAACAATCGAATAAAGCATGTAGGTGTTATAAGTCGAAGATTTTTTTTTTAAGAAAAAAAGCGTAAAATTGCGATTTTCATGAGAAATAATTTTTCGATTGCGCTCAAATTTCACAGGAATGTATTCATAAAATGAAGGTTCTGTGAAAAAATCATTACAATCGGATTAAGCATGTAAGTGTTAGAAGTCGAAGAATTTTTTTAAATTTTTATTTTTTTAAGAAAAAAAGCGTAAAATTGCGTTTTTCATGAGAAATAATTTTTCGATTATGCTCAAAAACGTGGCAGTTCTAAGTTCAGAGATTTTGAAGGCCTCTAGAAAATTTCATCGCAATATTGGAGTATCGGTTTAGCCACAATCCTGTTAACAAACACGCAAAAATACAAACAGAAAAAAGAAAAACATTCCGGAGTTTTTTCTCCAGTGATTGGAATGGAATCTTTGCTTCGCTCATCAATTAATGATATAAGGTGCAAAATGTTTACCTAAATTCAAATTTTACACATTAATGCATCTTTGATGATGCACTTCGTTGATCACTAGAGCAGCCATCCTGGCGTCTACAAATCACAAAATAATACTACTTGTAAAAAAAAATCACCTTCGGCGAAAAGGCCTCCGGCGGCTGGGGCTTCGCCCCACACCCCAGCATGCACCGCGCAACCTCGTGTTGTCCAACCCCCCCCCGAAATAGTTACTAGTTACGCCACTGTATAGGCCGTAACTAACTAAATATATGTATAGAAAATGGCAACACAAAAACGCATTTTCGTGTGCGCAATAACTTTAAAAAAATATTTTTAATTAAGTGGAGGCATGTTAGCCCATTGATGTTAGTATATACTTCAAAAGTAAAATACTAAAGAGTAAATAAATAATAATAATAGTAATAATATATAATAAAAAAATAATATAATAAATAATAATAATAATAATAATAATAATAATAATAATAATAATAATAATAATAATAATAATAATAATAATAATAAAACAGGTAAAATGGTAGTTTGTCAGTATTTTCAGTGGAGTGTTCCCTTAACTACTGCATAAGGATCAAGTAATGTCGAAAGAGAAGTTGAAAAGATTTTTAGGATGAAGGGTCTACCTGAAGCAGGAACTCTTAGGCCTAGGCCTATCCAGTGATAGCTGAATGAAAAACCTTTTGTAGATGGCAATCAAGATCAGTAAAATATATTTTGGGTGTCAATCTGTGTATTTTTTTGCAAGAATGGTATTGAAGCGAGCTCTCATTGGCCCATTATATTTTAACAATGTTTGTTGATGCCACAAATGTTTTTATTTCTTTGTTTTAATCCAAATGAATGTGTATAGCCTTATAAAATAACTTTATAAAAATAATAATGTTTGCCTAGGAGATTACTAGGGAAACGCCAAAGTCGTTGTTAAACGAGTGAGTGAGCCATGTGTTGAGTACCCGATTACATTACTTTTCTTCCCCCTACCTTAGGCCTACCTAGCCTATCATAGGCTAGAGAGGCGCATTATGACCTTTCAATTGACGCGCCCGTCCCCGTATACCGACTAAACTTTAAAAAAACTATTATTTATACGAATATAATTATCAAACTTAAATGCAAATGTTCCCGGGTACTCACCACATGACTCGCTCACTCGTCTAACTTCGACTTTGGCGTTTCCCTAGTCTAGTTGGCTCACTAGGAAAACGCTTAAGTCCCGCCGCGTTGTTGGATGAGCGTAATTGGTGCATTGAGCTGCCATGTGTTATGCGGATTTTCTGTTGCTCAGTGAAAAAATTATAACTAAGTCGAAGATTTTTTTTTAATTAAATTAAATTTTTTTTTTTTATTAATCGTAATTTTAAAAAAAAAAAAGTCGTAAAATTGCGATTTTCACAAGAAATAATTATTCGATTGCGCTCAAATTTTACACGAATATATTAATTCATAAAATTAAGGTCCTGTGAAAAAAATCATTACAATAGGATAAAGCATGTAGGTGTTATAAGTCAAAGAATTGTTTTAAAAAAGAAAAAACTGTAAAATTTGGATTTCATGAGAAATAATTTTAGATTGCGCTCAAATTTCACACGAATATCTTAATTCATGAAATTAAGGTTCTGTGAAAAAATCATTAAAATCGGATTAAGGGATGTAGGTGTTATAAGTTGAAGAAATGTTTTAAAAATCGAAAAATCGTAAAATTGCGTTTTTAATGAGAAAATTTCCGATTGCGCCAAAAGGCAGTTCTAATT
>JAMZAV010015777.1:0-11406 GCA_024449915.1 Sweltsa coloradensis | reverse complement strand
CGCCTACTTATTAAGGGGGCATACGGTTTATGGGCGGTAGCATGCTACAATTTTTGTAGCGTTAGCGTGATATTTGCGCTACTTTTTAAGTTCCGGGGCCAGCAGTCCCAGTACCACGTAAAGTCAAAAGTCGGCACTGCAAACTAACTTGTAACGCCCGCCGCGCCACGTCATGCTCGCCGTGTAGACCGGCCCGTAATCTCGTCTCACTTCCACACCATCTCCCTCCCTCGCTCTCGCTCGCTCTCTCTCTCTTTCTCTCTCTCTCTCAATGCGTCGTCCGAAAGATGCGAGCGATCGCCGATCTGTCACATCGGTTGAGCTGACTTTACCAAAATATTGCAGTGATTAGATTGCGTGGTGCATCTTGAGTGCTATTTCAGGGTCGTAAACAAAGATGTATCCACGATAATTAGAAGTCGTATTATTGATTAAGAGCATAAGCCGCTCAATAATTACGCCAATCGTCTGAATTGCATATTAAAATGAAGTGATTAGTGTCATATATCCCTCCTCCCTTGGGACATTCCAGGCTATATCGCTATTGTACGGCACCAGTAAGCCTATTCCGAACCTTGTTTGTCGCATTCTTCTGCAGTGATTCCGCGAAAAACACGTTCTTGAAAATAAGAAATGCAATATGAATGTTGATCATTAGGCCTAGACTAAAGCCTAGCCTAGCCTACGTTAAAAGAACGCCTTCTATCACAATGGAAACCGAAACTATGTGCTTTTGATGATAGATCACGATCGAGTTGATATAAATGGAGTTAAAAATCATCGCGGCACGACGTCAAAAGGCTTTAAAAACGGGATAATTTGGGATCTCGACGACCCCTGGTTAAACGGGAACATGTAGCGGAAAAGTAGCGCGCTATATTTCGTGAGTAGCGCGAATGTAGCGTCGCTACATCTGAAAAAAAGTAGCGAAAAAGTAGCGAAGCTACTTTTTCGGGGCATGTAGCGTTAGCGATAGCATGCTACTTTTAAAAAGTAGCGACCCCAAGACTGCTTCCATTAGTACAATAATTAAAAATAATCTTTTGTCAAAGCTTCGTGTTAAAATTTTACATTCACATTATTTTATTTCTTGTTTTCCTTGTAACTGCAAAACCAAGATTAAAAGTAATTTTTAATATTGTTGAATCATTTGGCATAATATTGACTATTATGTAATTATTATTATTTATGGTTGTCATTTAACGAGCTTGTTCCTCCATATTTTTAGGTGCTTTCCCTCATCTTGATAAATTTAAATTACATAATATACTAGGCTATAGCTAGCACATTATTAATCTAGTTTGATACAGTTGCTTTTATTGTTCTATCAAGTCTGCTAAATTTAGTAAAAATCATGGTTTACGTGCCTCCATGTATAGTAGGCTACAGTTTCTATAGTTAACTATATATTGGTTGCTTCTCAGTACTTGCTGCTTTTATCATGAATTTGGTTACAGTGTATTGCTTCTGTACTTAGTATGTTTTAAAGCTTGTGCTAAAATATGTAGTCTAATTGGCTTACTAAATGGCTAGTTACATATACGTATATATGCCTAGCCAAAATGTGGTCGTTCTATGTGCTGTTTGCCTTCCTCTATTTTTCCCTGTTGATACAAAGAAACCACTCGCTCCCGACTCCCGTACCCGGAGAGGAGAGGATTGGCTTGTTGTGAAGACGGGAGGGTGTGTTTCAGGCAGTGAAACAGGAACCGTCCCCCCCACCCAAGAGGGAAAAACGTCTCTCCAAGAACACGCACGAGCTGCTCTCAGAGATCTTCAGGAAGATCGGTACCAGGCCTGAAACAAAAGAGGTATATCCCAATCACCAATAGTTCCCCAATCAGGTTCACTCAAATAATTCTTAGTTGACGCCTCTAGCCTAGGTAGGTACCGTATTTACTTGAATAGAAGACTACCTCGAATTTAAGACTACCCTTTTTTTTTTCACTTTTCAGGAAGTTAAAACTGGAGTAATCATAATCTTGAATTTAAAACGACCTCCAATTTCCAATTTATTTATTGATGTGAACATATGCAACCCGGTCTCAGTCTGCCATTGCTTGAACAGAAATTCGGGATGACATCGATTAATCGGTCATCGTGACCTAAGAATCGATTCCCAAGAAAAAACCTTTTAATTATATGCATCACTATTTTGGTGGTCTTTTTCCGCGGAGCCAGTGATATGCACCGTTTTTTTGGCAGTCTATTTCCGCGGATCCCATGACGTAGTCTTTGGACCGCCGCGCGTCTGTGGGCTACTATGCGCGTCGAAAACATCACCTGCCAGATTAAAAAAACATTGTGTACTCGCTATGATTTTTTTAATATACAAATTTTCCATTTATGACTACCCCCAATTTTTTAACCTATCAAAAATGGAAATAAATATTTTCTTTTGGGTATACAGTACTTTTAAAAATCTGGTCGGGAATGCATTCCTATGCTTCGATTAACTACTTATGTAAAAGGAAAATACTGAAATCAAATGAGTACTAAACTTGTGGATAGAGAATGTGTTCACCAAAGATGTACTATCTCTACGGGCTACGCTAATTCTATCCGGTGCATTTCAATATCGATTTACTAATATCAAAATTACAATACTGTATTTGCTGCAAGCTCTCAAGGGCTTGTTTTCCTATTTTATCAGTATACTGGTAATCAATAATAATAATCTCAATCATTGGGATTGTTTTGTATTGCTATTATCAGGAGAGTAGATTTGCTTTTTCTATAGCTAGAGATGTGCAAAAATGGTGACAACGAAATTCGCGAATTTTTTTAAAGTTGCAATAATCCCTTCAAATTCAGTTTGCACATGAATCTCATGAATTGTGGTTGAATGGTACCAATTTCCAATTCGCAAAATTTTAGTTGATACCGCGAACTAGTGGCGAAATTAGCAATTACGTCCTTAAATGCGAATTAGGTCGCGAAATTTAAAAAAATAAAAAAATTTCAAAGTTTTGGTGGAGGTGCCGGGTCGAAGTCGAAATTAAATTAATACTTGCTGGTAGATATGGTGGAGGCGCCGGGTCATACAACTCGATTGTGAGATCTTAATAATCGTTTGAACGAGAGTAAGCTCAAAATACTTCAAATCCATATCAAAAGACACATAAAAAATGCATAATTTCGTAAATTTGGTGGAGGTGCCGGGTAGACGAAATTAATTCTGGTAAAAACTGTCGGAAACTTTGAAAACTGAAGGCTGAAATTGAGCTTAAAATTAAAACTGATTCTGAACTTCACTCTCATTTGCTTGTTTTTTTTTAAATCATTAAAAATTAAAATCAATCAATCATTTTTTTTTTTTTTTTTAAGTTGTGCATGAGAAAATTGTGTTTTTTTGGTAAATCGCGACAAATCGCGAATTTTTATTTTTAAGGCGCGAATTTTCAAACTTTAAAAAACCATTTTTGCACATCTCTATCTATAGCTGTCAGGTCAAAAGTACAGTATATTTTTTCTATGCACTTGTTTCATACTATTTCTTTCATAAATGTATACACAAAGAAAACCAAAGTCTCTAGCAAAAGTTGTTGACTGTAAGCTAGGGTACAACTATGAATATGAGCTAGGCTGCTTCGCTTGTAGTATTTGTGTAGGTCATAACTAGTATTGTATTACTTATTAATGTTTTATTAACAGCCATCCTAACTTATGTTCTATTTTATGTTCAGCATTAATATTATTGTAAGTCTGGCAATCTTTTAAAGAATAAAAATTAATTAATTTTAAACCATGAAGAGTAAAAATTACATACTGTATTGCACCATACTACTCAAGTTTTATTTTAGCAATTGTATTACCCCCTCATGCACAAATACTTGCTTCAGTAAGTTGTGGACACAAAGATAGCCGAATTGTCTCTGGTTATAATGCTAGGAGATCAATGGAAACAAAATGTAAGCAAAATCCAGTCCCAAATAACATGAATAAATTATTCTAGCACTAAAAGAGTATTTCTAGTATGGTTGCCGTTGCCGCGCTCGTGAAAGACGTTGCTAGTGTGGAAAACTCCTGTTTTGAGTAAATAGAAGGAACAAAAGTATGCACTCTCAAAAGGTTTACAGTCCTTGTTGGTACACAAGAAAGTATTTGCCTAATTTTGATTTGATTATTGATTAATGATTATCAAGCGACTTTAAAAATATCAATAATCATTTGCACATGCGCGATTATCAATATTGAAATCCATATCGAAAGGCAATCCTAAAGTAGTAATTTACAAAAGGTATTTCTATGCTTAAGGTCGCGGGTTCTAAATTCACTTGATTGTTTAATCGTTTTTGCCAATTTTTTACTCAGTGCTTCAAGCTACTTGCCTGCCTCACTATATTGTGTAGCACAATCGCAAGCCAACACCTTATTTAAAGTTCATCTAGGCCTAGCATTTAATTTTTTGTTAAATACGTACTCGTATAAGTTTGCCATCGATTCCAAGCCTGGGTGCCATTTTGAACTGCAAAATTGTGTCAAAAAAAAGGTGGGCTTGCAATCGGGTACATAAATACAAAATGTTGGTAGTCTGGAACAAAAATTTTAGTTAAAATATTAATTTTCTGGTGCAAAAAAAAACGAGGGTTGACATTTTCGGCACATCCAGAGGAGGAGCCGCAACTTTACCGACGCATCTAGCAATTTGCATAATGCAACCATCTTTCTGCATATGGTTTTTATAGCCCTATGATTTAACATAGGTAGTAATTATGGATTTGCCCAAGTCTGTCATTTTATTTTAGACTCTACTTTGTGCCGAAAACCTTTTGCAAGAGGGGGTTAAAGTGTTGCCTAGAGGTTACAGTTCAGTTTTATTAGCATTTGTTACAGGTTACATTATAACATCGGATTTGTTATATATAGTTGGTGTCTTGGTTACTTAGGACCTATGTTGAGCATGGATTTTTGGAAAATTTATATTGTGATATGCAAAGAAATGACGTTTTCCTTTGTTACAGGGCCTGCAAGCACTCTATGACTTCAAGACATCCCATCCAGAGGCCGATATCGAGCCATTCCTAGCGAAATCCTCCGAGTTCTTCCAACAGTATATCGAAGATGGGATGGTGAAGATTGAAGCTGAAATGCGTGCAGAAGGTAGACCATATAAAACATATTTAACGATTATAACAACCGCCCTAGAGGGCTATTCTTGAGCTTGCTCTCAATGGGACAAGGCGTTTCACAACTGATTTAATTGTTAAAAGTTTATTTTACATTGTTTTATTTTATCCTGTCATAATGATGTGATTATCATTATACCAAACCTGTTTAGTGTTTACTTAATTATAAGCCGCCATAGAGTAATGGCCGCACGCTAGGGATGGACGAACCTTTTTTTTCCGAACTAAACTCGAACTCATGTACCAAAAAAGGTTTCAAACTTTTTTTTAAAACTCTGCTTAACCCTTATTGGTCATTAGTGTTTTGCACACTTTACTACAATCCCATGAAAAAATTTGAAAAAATTTTGATTTTGATTTTTTTATGATTTTTTAAATCTATACTATGCCTATCGGATTGCCATGCTAGTGCGTGAACAGTGATTGAGCTGGCTGGTTTATTGGTATAGATTTACCTACTGATTATGTAGAAGGTTGACTGCAGTTTAAATGAAGTGTGTAATTGGAAGTTATGTAGGCCTACCGTAAGTGGTGTTACATAGGGTTCGAAATTTTCCGGAAAAATTGAAGTCGAGGAAAAAACGGATATTTTCCCGTTTTTTTCCGGAAAAATTGGGAAAAATTGAATTTTCTTTACTTTTCATAAAGTTTATACTTCCTCGTAGTTCATTTTAGATTAATGGCATCTTTATGGTAAATTATAAATTAAGATTATTATTGTTAGTTTATTTTCATGTGTTTACGTACGCGTGTTTACTATTGATGTTTATAAATGACAGCAAAATGGCAGCAATACTACATCTAGCATTTTCCAAAATCCCTTGCAATTATTACTATTTATAGCCAGGGGTCGAAATTAACTTTTTTTGCAACTAGCACTTCGGGCTAATGGCAACAATAGTCCTCTAGCCCAAGAGCATTTTTACAGTCGGCAATCAAATAGGTTATATTGATGTAAAACAATAATAGGGTATACGTATGTGAATGTTTTAAGTCACAATATTTGCCGGGTTTGACTTATGTGTAGGGGGGACTAGGGAGCGACCGGAAACGAATTTTAACCGTAATATTAATAATCCTAAATTAAGCGATTTTTTATTTTGTTTGCATATTTACAACGATTTTCCATACTAGGTAGTGCACTACTACTGGAAACTCGTTAAGTTATTGTTGCGAAATATTGAGATTTTTTGAACGGCAATTGGGAACTCTGGAAAAAGTACTCGCCTGTCGGACTAGAGTAATTAGATTTTTACTAGCGCGAGCAAAGTTTCACTAGCCTCGGGCGAGCATTAATTTGACTCCTGTTTATAGATATACTATGTTAAGCTTTAGTCCCTCCCACGGCATGCCCCATTACTTTACAATATGGTCACAAAACTGTCTTTGAAATGAGAATTCCAATCATAATTTTAGTCTAACCTAACAAGAACAACTAAGGCATTTACCTTTCATTTTACTATTAAAATAATGAATTAAAAACTGTGAGATATGTAATTGGGCTACCTTATTGATAAAAATAATCATTACTACATTCATATCAATTTTATTTATCCTATGCACCTTAAAACCAATTTTTTCATTTTTTCCAATTTTTTCCAATTTTTCCGACATGCCCGGAAAAAACACGGTTTTTTTCCAAAATTTCCGGAAAAATTGGTACCTTTTAAATCCCTAGTGGTGTATCATTTGAAAGATAAGTAGCCTAATTCATAAGAACTGATTTTGATTTGACAGACATATTAAACTCTTGCTAATATTCAGTGGCTAAGTAATTGCTTGCAAGCAATTTTATATGCCTAGTGCAAAAAAGCAGATATATTTTGGGTAGGGAAGACGACGGGTACCCGGGTACGGGTACCTGTTTCCACTACCCGTTTACCCGTAAAACCCGGTTCCTGAATTGAGGTGTCACATTGTAGGCGGAAGGCTAATGTAAACATGCGCTTTCTCATATCTTTTGTGTTTGGCGGCATTTTTGTTTTGAATTATAATGTCCTTTGTTCATGCCGCCGACTTGTGGCAGTGTGCTTAGTATGCCCCTCCCCCTCGTGCCTAACTACTCGTGTGATCTTTCAGAGATTATACCGCGTAAATAATTACCAAACATCACTTATGTTTTCAATCTGCTAGAAGTCAAAACTTAAAAGCTATCACCCATGGTGATAAACCTTTTCTTATCTTGTATATTCTCATTCAGGCTCCAGTCTCCCCCCCCCCCCTCCCACGCCACGCCCCGCTCCAACGCGTCGTGACCTTGACTTGACTGTGACAAGATATAAAGCAGATGCAACGAACAGTGAGTGTTATTTTAATGGCCCGCTGCTGTTCCTCTTTCGTGATTATAAAATACTACTTCATCGGCACATGATTGTTTATAGAACAGCATTACGTCCAAGATATTACGATAATTGATGAGCGCGTTTCTTCACAGTTCATTAGACACCCCACACGATTTTTTTGTGTTACTACCCGCCGTACCCGGGTAACCTGCGGGTAATATGGACGGGTATCCGGGTCGTAAAAAAGTCGGGTTTCGTCATCCCTAATTTTGGGACAGTTTGCTGAATAACCAAAGTTAGCCGCTAAATTTTGTCACACTGCTATATTGTTACAAATTGACAACAAAAACATTGATTGTCTCAAAGTTCAAATACATGTTACCTAAATCATACTAGTACTTAATTTATGGTAATACGAGATGTGATTGGCTAAACCCACGTGATGTTTCACTTATGCCATACATTATCATGGCAGTCTGTTAGATTTTCATAATGGAACTCAACAATCACAACACATAGCTACCTCAGTAAATGGTTGTACCACAGCCCCAATAGCTCAGTTGGTTGAGCATTGAGGGGGGGGGGGTTCCGAGTTCGGCCTCCAGCTGGGGAGTATTTTTGTGACAACCAACCATCACAATATAATTAGACGAGTGAGCGCAGCGAACGTAGTCTACAATGCAAGTCGATCGGGCCTTCTTGTGACGATGTTTGTCTGTCGTCTCTTCGATGCCATACGGCCAAACAGATTGAGCTGAAATTTTGAACAGACATCCTCGGTTGCAATAGTACCAGTCTGTGTTAGCAATATGCAACCAAAAATAGTGTACGTACCAGTCCGGGGTACACTTAGGCAACCCTCGACAAATCCATGAGAAGTATGCTCGCAAAACAGGCCATGCCGCGCATCAGGTTATGCGTGGTAGTTGTATTGCAGGCGCGGCGATTCAAATGCTAGATCGTAAAAAAAAGCGCGGTCGCACGATAAGTTGTCTGCGAGTGTCAATTTTCCAACTCGCAAGCACCAAATTTTCACTCGCAAATTGCGAGCTTGCGAGTGGGATTGTCGAGGGTTGCTTCTGTAAAACTTCATTCAATAGAAGGCTTGTAAAAAAACATGTGGACACTGAAGCTGGCATGTATAGCTCCCATCCTTATTACCTATCCTCTCACCAATGGTCAATTTTTACATTCCTATGACTGAACCATAAATCTATTTAATTTAAATTCAAAATACAATGTAGAATGAATCTTAGATGTATAATATATTTTTTGCAGACACTAATTCTGACATGAAAGCTTCCTCATTCCTCATTGAAGCAACTGTAAGAAAATGTAGGTAGTAGATACCATTTACTAAAAAGTAAAAACCATAAACTTCCTTCCACTGGTTTGAATCAACAACAAACGTTCTATAACCTTTTATTGTAAATTCAACTAAGCAACCATTTGTTTATTTTTCTGCCCACAAGACTTTGGGACTTCGGGCATTTCTAAATTGGAGGCACCCAAGAATCGCTGTGTTCCTTTCTATATAACCCAAGCCAGTGATAGATGTTGCAACTGTTTATTAGAGTCCACAGTGAACTTGTGCACAATAGCAGACTTGCTCACTGAGTCAAATGATTCAGAGTCGCACTGGATGGTCAGCTCTTCAGTCTTCTACGGCGCAATTACAGACATTGACTCTCTCCAAATTCCTGACAATGGTGGAGACGCTCGGGGAGTGGACCTGCTTTCCTTTCTACCTGTTCCTGACCTTCCCGGACAGTTTCCACATACAGAGGAGGAGTGCAGCCATTTAGGAAACTGGCAAGCAGAAGCCACAGATCTCTTTGGTGAATATTCACAATTTAAATATTAGTGATGCACAACGATAATCAAAAAGGTTTATCGATTGATAATATTGAACGATGATGTGTGTTAAAATAATGCAACTTCTAGCGGCTGACAGGTGTAATGAAAATTTAATATCTCAAAAAACTAATGGTAATTTTTGGTGGTGGAGATAGTGCAAATTTTTTTAGCCTCCATAATTGCAAAATATCAAATTCATGAAATTATTATCATTCACAAAGACACAAATTTAATGGTGGTCCGCTTAGCTATGATTTAACGCAGGGTTGCCACCAAGAAAAAATAAAAATCCTGTTTGAGCCCATCAAAAATCCTTAGAAATCCTTAAATGAAACATCCAAATCCTTAAAAATCCTTTTAATGCCTGAATGAACCAATTTCGATATGTTATAGATATATCAAAATGTACTTGTTATAAAAAAAATAGAAAATATAAAAACAATTAAAGAGTAGGCTTATTTTTAATGATTTGAGGCCAAATAATGTTGATAAGGTATCAGATCACCATAAATGCATTTTTAACGATTTTTACGATCTCACAACCCCATTTTATGACCCATGCCCATGATCCACCACCATGATCCAGCCAAGATTAAATTAATTTCGACTACCAACCCGCACCTCCACCAAAATTATGAAATTTTGCATTTTAGGTGTAAATTTTGATTTTTATACATCGAAAATATTCCCACTTATCGATATCACATTGAAATATAGATTTTTTGACCATCACTAGTTAAAAACGGCGTAAAACAAAGAACTAAAAAAATTAGTTTTTAGATTATTTTATTTATTTTTAAATCCGTAAATTGGAACAAAAATCCGTTGATCCGTTTTGCACCCTCAAAATCCGTTAAAACGGTTAAAATCCGTAAAAACGGCAACCCTGATTCAACGCGTTAGTGGATTTTTTTGTGAAAACAAGCAATTTAGACTTTAGTAATATCTTTTTCAATATTAATTTGATGAAACTTTTAGAGCAGGTGGTGAAAGGTTGCAATAAAATAACTATTGGACTATACACTGAACTTAAGTACTAACAAGATTTTAAACAATATATATACGACTTAACAGTCATTTTTTTCTGTTTTTTTTTTGTTTCAATATTGTCAAAAATAGTATTGAGAATCAATTATCCTCTGCATCCCTGGTTACTGGTTAGTATCTATCAAGCTTATATGAATCCAGTTCAAACTTTTAAAATTAAATCATCCATTGAAACATAGATCCCTAGGCTTCTTTGTGTTGCTAATTTATAATGTGAGTAAATAGACCTATCATCTATGTAGTAACACTTATTAGTAAAATTATTGATTAGGAACTGCAAGCCAAATTCTTTAATTTGTGCCAATGCTATTGAATAAGTTTCTGGCAAGGCTTTTTACAATAACATTGGTTCAACCTTCAGATTGCATCACTTTGGAAGGACTTGGTCAAGAAAACGCTACGTCGTACGTTACATTTCGTTATGTGAACATTATGTGGGATGCCTTTGGCCCTGGTGTAATAAAATGGGAGTAGGTACTGTATTTACTTGATTATAGGTGGCCATTGAGTAATGGATAGTCTGCACCCTTGTTTTGACCACGCAAACTTTAAGGAGTAGTATATAAATTGTAAATACTACTTACAAATTGCTTCACATAATGGCCGGACCCGACTCTTTGAACTTGATAATTTTAAATGTACCAGAGGCCTATACTTGCATAAATAAAGTATAGGGGTAACTTGGAGAAGGGTATGTGCAATTTTACCATTATATCGTCCTGAATTTAAGACAACCAACCTTTTAATGGAATTGTATATGACTCAAGTTCGAAATCACATTCGAATTAGCACGAGAAAGCCTTAAAAAGCCACACTTATAGCCAAAAAAGTGCTTTAGTACTTTTCAAACTCTGTCGATGTTTTTATATCAATCAACATGACTTTTTTGGTGCTTATTCAGAAGGCTTAACGTTTGATACATATCCTGGTACACGATGGGATCTAAATATTGTTTCACCTTAAATAATGTAAATATCGACCGAAAATGGATAGTTGTTTGAACTTACATGTAGGATATAAATAAAACTTTGAGAAACTAGATGCATTCTTAAAGGATAGGACAGCGTGCAGGCTGAACTTGGAGTCAATGT
>JAMZAV010015776.1:0-11367 GCA_024449915.1 Sweltsa coloradensis | reverse complement strand
CATGCTAATTTGTTGGGGTATGACCATTCCTTCTGGGTGAAAACATGAGTTAAAAACACACTCAAAAGCACTTTCCGGATGTAAGTTACTCATACTACAACTACTACAGCTGCATAATTCGTAAATTTCAAAATATTTCCCGACGATTCTAACCAAATGGGTGGATGTACAGCATTCAAATTTCGCATCGGCATATAGCTAATGGTAGTATTCGAAATGTTTAAAGAAAAAAATTAAAGGTTAGCTGTAAGGCATCGAAATAAAGGTTATTTGTTCGTATTCGACAATGCCTGCATGTACGGGATTATGACCGCTATGTATTGTACCCTGATATTATATCAGCAACAATAAATGTTTATGACGTCACGTCCATACAAAGATATGACAATAATCGCCTTCAATGTGCACAAAAAGAATGTGTTTGGGCCACTAGACTTTTTATTATCATGTTATTATTCTACTTTTACCAAATTATTTAATTTTAACAAATAATTTTGAAATTAAACTTAAAAAAGTAATGATATCCCACGCATACAAAAACTAAAAGATACTGCAGTCAAACACTCACTCAAAAGCAAAGAAATCTATAAGAAGAGCCAAGCTTATTTATATATCCTTCTACATTTGCTGTCCCCGGCATGACAAAGTTCTGTATTTCACCACCAGAGCATTCTACTAACACGCTGGTGAGTTGAACAATGTAATCTCATTACCCACTCAGACGTTGAAGAGGGAGGTTACGTTATTGTGTTGCACCTCAATGTTCGGTGTCAATTGCGTCGTGGATTAAAAAATACCACAGAATAACACTTCGGGACCATTTCTTTTACATTATTATGATTTAACATTATGGAAAAAATAGGTTTCAGTTAATGATTTGGAGCTTTTGTGAATCGTAAATAATCGCACTTCCAGTTTTTAACAAACATTGATTTTGCTACTATAATTTTTATTAATATTCTCGGTTTTTCCAGATTGAAAAAGATTTTATTGCAGTAAAAACCGTGGATCTGGCTAATTTTTTATTGTTAAGTCAATCCATTGTAATATAATCAATAAAAGCTTTATTAAGAAGTGACCACTAAAATAATTCACATCTCGTCACCTCAGAACTTATTTGTGCCATATCCGCTTTTACCAAAGTGGAGGAAATGAGGTTTGAATGTTTGATTCACCGCCAAACCATGATTTATAGTTGAATTTGAGAAACTTTTGTTGCAATATTCTTACAATTATAAATATTATTGATTTAAAATGTATAACATTATTTTTACCCGCAGGGTATACGTAATATAAGCACTTCCATTTGGATATGGCACAACGATTTTCAACTTAATGGATAACTTGATTAAAATTTGTGTGCCATATCCACTGATTTTCATTTTAAGTGGAGATAAGTTTATGGAATAGAGAATAACACCAACCATTAATGTTCTCAACTATTATGATTGAATTATTGTGGGGTTTAAATAAATAATTAAATCAAAGAAGACTCAAATAGACAAAATAAAATATTTTATTGTTTATGCTTGAATTTAAGCAATTTTTGCTGCAATTATCTTCAAATGGTTAGATGAAAGGTATTTCATATTTTTTAATTGTATGGCATGCGTAAATTAGCACTTTGATATAGGACAAAATTTCATCAAACTAGATAGTTGGTTCAGTACTTATTTGTGCCATATCCACTTGTTAGTATATGTTAATTGGATATGGCACAAATAAGCACTAAGATATGGTGTCGTCTGATGGATATGGAACAAACTGACATTGCTAAAACACTGCTTAAGCTTAAATATTTGACTATATTATTTTTTTATTAGCAACAATAGCACTAACGATAACTCTAAAACATCTAACTTCAAAAAAGCGAAAAGTATATATGGCACAAATAAGTTCTGAGGTGACGAAAAATCAATTCTAAAACTGAGATCATATTTGACCCCACCACCCTGACGTCAGGGTCAAACTAAGGGAGTACGGATCATTATTAGAGCAGCTTTAGAGGGACGGGGACCTTGGCGGTACGGATCGAGGGAGTAACATGGTTGTTTATGCACCAACCTTGGATTGTTTAGGTCACTCATTAATAATAGGTCTTCGTAAATCGAGTGTTCTACATATGCATGATTATGCTTGCATCCGTACACTCACTAATACAATCAGTCTGAAAGTGGAAGGGCCATCCCAACAATGTTGAGTTTACGCTACTTTACTGCATTATCACTCGTATTTGGCATAGAGTGTACCACGTAAGTCACATCTCTATAACAGCTAGAAGGCAGCGCGTATTTTATTGTACACCCACTGCAGCTTCAGCGAGCTATAGTTTCACAGAACGCGACGCCAGCCAGCTACTATCGTAACTTAGCGTTATATGCGTTCTCTTCTCGCCATCGCTGCTATCTCTATCTTGTACCTACCATCCAATGTGTGAGCGAAGTCAGGGGGGGATATATGGTAGATCATACGTTACAAAATATACATGAGCAGGGCATCGAACCAAAATTATTTTAATTTGGTTCAGTTTTTGGTTTGTTCGACCCCTTTAAAAAATCATTGTTCCCGGTTCGACACCGGTTATGTTTTTTATGTTATAGGTGATAATAATATGCATAATACGTAAATGTTTTGAAACGTGGGATTATTTTATGTTATTTATACATTATTAACATGCACGTGCTACACTTTCTTAGTCCTCTGGCAACGGCAACAACGCTATAATTTTTTAATTAGTGTCAAGTCAAGTGCCACATCATGATTGTATTTGCAAAGTTTTTGATTTTTACTTCCCAATGATCTAATATCGTTTTTGAATGGTTTTTTTGGCATTTGAAATGCACAAGTGCTATGTACCACTTTTCATTGTCAACAACACGTTGCTGGACGTTTCACGCATAGCCAATGAACTTAAAATCTAAATGAACTCAAATTGAACTAACGAAAGAATATACGGGTTAAACTTGTGTTAAAAAGAGAAATTTTGTCGATTTTAAGACTTTGTGATACGAAACTGCTCTGAACCGAAATACGCCTAATATTTTTAATTTCGGTTAGCGTTTCGGTTTTCGGTTCAGAAACTTTCTTATAACCGTTTTCGGTTCGGGTTTCGGTTCGGGAAAATATCGTTTTATGTGTTTTCAGTTCGAACCGATCCGATGCCCTGCATGAGAGATGCAAATGTTCCCGGGTACTCAAAACATGACTCGCTTATTCGTTTAACAACGACTTTTGCGTATTTCCTAGTCTGGTTGGCTATAGCGCCCTTATACCCGAAATGTGGAAGACCAGGGTTCAAACCCCTTGTCGGGAAAGATTTTATTAATATCTGGATTTAAAAAAGCATAGATCATGTTTTGAAATGCAGTTAATTCTATGGAAAACATAGCCAGTACGAAATACGTGTAAAGATTGCAAGGTTTACTCAATGTCCCAGCGGAATTTGGGGGAACCTTGAGCGTGTAAGATTCGATACAACTTGGTCACTGCATGCCTCCACAGCTTGACATATATATAATATTTTTTTAATCTCCAAGAACAAAACTATTTTTGATAAATTAAATCCTACACATTCGCAGCCTATTTTTCAACTTATTATTTCTTGTAGGTTTAAATCGCAACGAATTATGCTCATTTTGTAGTAAACTCGTACCGGATCTCTGTTTGAAATTTCAGCGCAATCTGTTCAGCTATTCTGCTGATTTTCGTCATACACACACATACACACACAGAATCACCGAAGTGCCGTATTTCTTGAATACTCAGTTGCTACGCTCCCTCGAATAATTATCCATACATTGGATTTCCTTTTCCGTATGAGAAGAGTATATCAATAGATAATAAATGTGTGTTTTTCTTTCAAATCTTATGAAAACCTAAGCAGGAACCTTCAGTAAACACTGGCAAGTCTACAAAGCGGTCACATTCGCAATGAATTCATAAAAGAACAAATACAATCTTACCAAACATATACGAATAATATAAAAGCTCAATGTTTCTTCTTGATATTGAGTAAACATTTACTTTGTATACTCAATTCGTTCCCCATATACTTTAACGTTGAATCAGATACAATGTAAAACAACAAATGCATGTTTATTATTAACCATTTTGTTTCGTACGAGCTTTTCTCGACCACATTATTCGTAATTATATTACTTTGTTTGGGTAGCTAAACAATTGACCTAAATCACTTCACCTTATACCTACATCAGGGGCCCAATTCAAGTTTTAAAGCCTTCCAACAACCGAAAGTCACTTCTCTCTGTTCATCCCATAAATTCGCTGCCTGGTTCACTCGGGCGCAGATCTAAAGGGTCGAAGTGGGGGGGGGGGGGGGGCAGGGGCAGGGGGCGCTAGAACACCGCCATTGCGACTCGGGTAGAGAGGATCGCAGTAGAAGGTGGCGAGAGAAAAATAATTCGCTCCGTGTTTAAATTTCTAGTAAAGCATTAAAAGTGGGTTTTTATGCGAACTTTACTCAGTCAATGATGGTAAAAACACAGATGAGAACCAGGTGTATTTTGATTGGCTAAAGCCGTTTAGAATTTACTTTCAACAAAAAAACTTCGCAAGTCTGTTTCTTTGATGACTGTTTGTGTTGCTTGACGTCACGTAGGCTATTCGACACAATGAGTGGTGATAGATGAAGATAAAGAGCGATTACAAAAACCCAGACCTTATGCGGGATTCGAACCCACGTTCTCGTAGATCCACGCTTCGGACCAGCGCTATAATCGTCTGTACCACCGCGGACAGTTTGTTCCTTAAAGAATGTTATACAACTATGTAATATCGATCAATGATCGGATAAAAAGTGAAGCTATGTGAATTGATGTCCATCATTAGAAAATACAATGCCAAGATCGACAGCCTTGTAAAGAGTAGTGGCCGAAAAAGTACTTAATTTGAAGTTAATTTAAAAAATTTAAGTTTCCTTTCTACACAGTAATTTGTTTCATACTCTTGTTACAGTTCATTTTGCTCAGGCATAATATAATGACATTTAATCTCATTTTAAACCCTGTCGGGAATAAAATATTTCTTCGTACAAATTAAAGCGATAAAGGTGTAGAGCCCAAGGCTACTTGAAGCCTCGGTCTACATCAGGACTCGAACTCAGAGCCTCAACACCCACTGTGTGCTAGCAGCCCAACCTAGTTAGTCACTTTTGCACAGTTATCTGGCTATGCAGGATCATTAATTATATTTTTTCTTGATATGAAACCTCTTTGAAAGGATCGACTATACTATTCGCTGGCGCCAACTGGATGTTAGTCTTGAACACTGGGAGTCTGATTTTTTTTAACTGCCGTGAAACTCGAACGCATATTCATGAGTTTTTGCTAGTGTATGGTAATTTTATTAAGTATGACCTTACTTTTTTGTTTGATAAGTGCGAAGTTTGAACTGGACGATAGTATCATCTAAATTACTTGTTGGATCAGAAGTGTTTTAAATTGTGCAGTACAAGCAATTCAAATTATTGGAATTATTATTCATTCCATGGACACACAAGAGTTGGTTACAATTTTACGTTCTTTTAACCTCATCTAGTCCAAATGAATATCCAATTAGCCCAACAGTCGTCCCTTGCCGTGGAACTGCGGAAGGTCTTAACAACACAGCGTCCCGGCGCGCGCCACTCTGACCCAGTCGCATTCAAGTCGTCCCTTGCAACAAATGTCACGCCGTATTTGCCACAGCCCCGGCAATTAATACTCGTGTGGTGATAAAAGACTTGAAACAAATAGATGACCAGAGAATCGTATATCTGCTAGGTTCATTAGCTGAAACGTTGGCACCGACAACGCGCGTGTGGCTCGCAACAATGATGTCAGTGGAGTGGAGAGTGGCCTACGCTCAACTGAAAGGGCCAGCTCAGTGTAAGCCCTGCTTATGCCGGATAACACAGTGAAACAACGAATTATTATCAGTTGCGCTGTAATACGATTAACTTGATGGCCTAGGAGGCTTAGCTTGTAGCTGTCATTCATTCATGCCACCTGCCCGCGCGTGGACTGGATGGACACTAATTACTAACTCACCCTCTGAGTTGGTTATTAGTACCTTGATACTAATAATTATTTCAGTTCAATTTGGGTGCTTCAAGTCATTAGTACAGACAAGAGGGGGGGGGGGGGGGGGGGGGTTAGCTAACCACGCCCCTATCACCTCATAAATTAGTACTTTTTTGATGAGCGGAACGAGTGAATCGGCGACTCAATTTAGGAGGAAAAAATGCATATATTTCTTTTGTGGGTTTGTTTGTTTTGCTTTCTGCTTATCAAACGGCGACTTCAATCTTGTCGTTTTTTTTTCAAAACACTTCCGAAATCTCTAAGCTTACACCAGCCATGATTTTAAATGGTCTTTTATTTTATAATACCTTGAAACCGCAGTACTTTAGTTATAACTTCTGTATGAAATATTTCGCATGAGAATCGAGAATTTGTCACAGTTCGTTGCCAATGAAAACAATGTCAACTTAAAACACTCGTTGGCATTTTTGCAATTTTCTTTATAGCTTTGCATTGCTGGTTGGTATAGGCCTATCCATGATGGTTTACCAAATTTAGTACTTATATATCACAAAATTTGTGATTAGTATACAATATAAGTTAACACTGGCAATAAGAAAGAAAAGAAAACCTTAGAAATTAAAAATTAAAAAATATATCTCAATGCACCATCGCTCATCTATCAACGCGACTGAAAACATTTTTCGCGATGCGCTCGATGACAACAAAATACTATTGCAAACTGACAGAGACAACCTCCAACATATCAATTGTTGTGACGTCCAGATCTTGAAGTCATTAACTACCATTGCAAACTGTCAGAGACAACCTCCAATATATCAATTGTTGTGACGTCCAGATCTTGAAGTCATTAACTACCATTGCAAACTGTCAGAGACAACCTCCAACATATCAATTGTTGTGACTTCCAGATCTTGAAGTCATTAACTACCATTGCAAACTGTCAGAGACAACCTCCAATATATCAATTGTTGTGACGTCCAGATCTTGAAGTCGTTACCTAGACACTAAAGCGGTCGCTCTCACAACGAACCAGTTTTCCAGTTTAAACCCGTTATTTTAATGTTGTTTTGGTTCGTGGGCCGAGCGACCGCTACTTTATGTTGAATACGAACACAGCAGACATTTCGCAGGTCATTTTGAAGACCTTCATGACTCTGTCTTGAACCGTATTCTTTTTAATGAAAACTTTCTTGTTGGCCATCAACGAGTGGGCTACGTAGAATTTAAAGAACATGGCCACATGGCCAAGTTTAATCAAGATTCAAGAGTGTACTCGGCGACAGTCTAAGATTGCCCTTTTATATTTATTTCTCAACCGCATTTGTCATTGGGAGTCCAACTACCATTAACTATTTCAGTTTTTAACATTTTCTTTAAATAACACCAATTTGAAAGACACTCCTGATATTATCTCCGGACGTCCCGAATGTTAATGTTTCTTTGTGTATCCTTTTATAGTCTTTTGCCTACCATATTTTTCTAAAATGTTGAAATTAAAAAATACGCAGTTTAGCATTGATTAACACTCATATTTAAAAAATAACAATTATAAATTGTAAATGCTTGAATTTGCGGGTGATGTTGTGGAATTAACTTGACTTTGGCACTGGTTTTTGTACTCATTGGTTTAATGTTGTCTGTTGGTTTATGGTAGATACACTTGGCTGTTGTATTTACGTTTTTATGTGTTATTGGGTCAACAACCACTAAAGTATTTAATTATCTAGATGCCCATGAGGGTGCCGCAGCCAAGCCGCTGAGCGCTAATACACTCGGGCACCTTATGGAGCAAGCAGAGCTAGGTTGTTTACGAACTATCACCGATGGCATCACAAAACGTGATATGAACTTAATAACTGTCAGAATTTAGTTACCAGACAACACGGACATGCCAAATTTGATTGGGGTACGATCATTCCTTCTGGGTGAAAACATGGGTTGAAGAATGATGCTCAAAATCACTTTCAGGATGTTATTAAAATAAATTAATTCTTTATTGACAACTGGCCAATTAACATTGGAGATGTTCGGGGATCCAGCGTACTGGTCAGTACACAGTACATGTGCACAGAAATAAATACAATTACAAAATATCTAACAAGGAAAGTGTGAAAAATAATAATGGTTATGATAATTGTTGTAAAAATGCATGATGCAAAATGATGATGGAATCCTCTAAAAAGTGGAAACAATTTTGTCAATTGAATTAAGAAGGGGACTGAATAACACTCTAAGAACCAGGTTAGAAAATAAGTAATGGCTGCACGTGGTCTTATAAGAAAACCAATCAGTGCTATTGTTCGGCCGGGATTTTATATCTTTTTGCGATACAAGGTTGGTACTTGGTATATGCGTATTTTCTCTGCAATGATCTTCAGTCTGGGTGTCTCCCAGCTCAAAGCGGATAGTTGTTCAAGAATTAAGCATTTTGCCTATTTTCGCGAATAAAGATTATAATACTCTCCGAGTAGAGCCATCAGAAGAAATTGCTGTGCAGATTGATAGCAAGGATCACTGATCAGTCTTTGACAAATGTTGAAGTGTTACATTTGAGCTTTTAAAGTCTCATGCATAATAACCAATCCCTGATTTTTGTGCACAGGAGGCATAAACAAAACCCATTGGTGTGTCACAACGTAAACCCACAATCCCCGTAACGCCACTTTGACAATCAAGTCAATGTTTTCAATAATGTTTTGTTAAGTTGTTGAATGGGCGCACATTAAAGGGGTTAACAAGTGTTGGCCATATGAACTGGTTCAATATGCTAAGCTTAAAGTTTGGTCAGGTTGAGGCCGGTCAGATGATGTTGGTTTCATGATGTCACCCTCAAGTTTTTTAATGTTGCGTTGTTATATAAAACAATCTTTAATTAATTTAATGACCAAATAGCATTCTACTTTGTTCATCGATGGCGGAAATAATGCAGCCACTGTATTTTGTCAGTGGAATGGGTGATATCATTATTTTATTTATATTTATTGCCCTTTTCCTGAAGCAAATGTCCACTACAATTGATGTAAGTTTAATTGCTGATTTGCTGCTTTTTGCAATAATAGTAATGTCATCAGCAAAATATGCAACTGTGGAAAGGTTTTCTAGGTATTCAACAAGTGAATAGCAATGCACATCGAAAATGGGTTTATCACTGATTTCTTTTATTATGTGATCTTATTAGCCTACTACTACGACTATTGCCTAATTCGTCAGTTTCAATAATTGCCCAGCGATTCTGACCACACGGGTGCGTCTTTATAACAACAAAATTTAAGTGATATAGTGACTTGTATAGATTTTTCTTATAGTTAACTGGAAGGCATCGCAATCGAGGTTGTAATATAAGTATTGGGTTTATTTTAATGTAATAGAAACTTCATAATAAAATATTTTACATAGTGTGTAACGATATTTAAAATTCTTGTATTGTTGGCTGGTAATACCATACCCTTGCAATTACTTTCATAGAATTATTAATTATTAACCATTCATTTTGCAATGGAACTAAAAAAAAAATTGCACATTTAAAAGCATTGAAATATCAAAGAAAAGCCAAGCTTATGAACCTTCTATATTTTTACACTAAATAAAAAAACAGTCACTTTGGCCCGTAACTGCATTGTTGCAAAGCTTGGCAAAATGAATTTGCACGAACTTTACAATAGTTGAAAGTAAGCGTGTACCAAACTTTGCAACAATACCGTCAGGGGGCAAAATGAATGTATGTTTGCAGTGCGGAAATGTATAAAGTTCGTATGCTTTGTTTGAGTATGTATATGTATAAGTTTTTTGAATGTGGGTAACTATTTACTTCCACGATAGCTGCAAAACCGTGGTTCATATTGTCGAACTATTTTAAAAGTAACAAACCATTCCCTTATTTCATTTTTGGCCTTTTTTGTAGCCCCAATGTAATTGAATTTCGAGCACTCAATAAATTGCTTATCGTTTCATTGTTTCAATTTTAAGTGATGCCCATTCTAAAACTTGTATCACTTGGTCTGTATAGTCTTGTGTTCCTCTTTATCTTGCTTCTCTCGTCTGTATCACGCACTTTCTCTTTCATCCCTTCGCCTTCCACGTTTATCTACTTCAACTAAACCACTTGAATTGGGGTGGAAAAATGTAGAATTACAAGGAGCCGAAGGGCCCTAAAATTTTCAAATAGCTAAGAGTGTAAGAAACGTTCTTGTTTTGTAATTTGAGCCTTGCATGTTCAACGAGAGTCGTTGAAAGAAGGGGTCCTATTGAGACATGTACTCATTATATCCTCTGCAACGTTCAATCGCTAGACGCCACTCAGCTATGCTACTAGGGGCTGTGAGGTGCTTTTATCTTTCAACGACGCCTGACAATAAAGACGTACTTTGTAATTTACTTCGTGCCCTTCCAGAGGAATAAAAGCCCCCCCCCCCCTAATCCCATGCCCTCAACAGATCCATGTCTGTAAAATTTGTAGCGTAAAGTTTAGTGCAGTCACCAAAAAGAGTTATTTGACTGACGAAAACACATCTTTACAACATAAAACAACTCCCAGTCAAAACAATGGTCATTTTCCCATCTCGATGCTCTGACGGTTTGGAAGTAATAATAAACTGCCAATGGCATCAATAAAATAATAATTGTTCTTCTCCTTCACAACGCAAAAGTTAAAAAATAGACGACTACTACTGGTAACTCATTTCTTGTGAGTCGTTATTTTCCGATAGTTGGTGGCAATGTTGCACAAATTGACTCAAATGTATACGGATATTGATTGCATTTCTCTAGAATTTGTCACATTTTCAATAGGCAGCATTTCGTAAATGAGATTTATGAATCATACTTTGTAATAATAATCATCCTTAATATAAAGTCAATAGTGAAAGTATTTATAGAAAAGAGAATGATCGATAATATTACAAAACAGCTTTCAATGGTACATACTTGAACTAATTTAAAATGATCCTCCCCACCCATCCAACTTCCGAGTACCACGATGCAACATGGCTGAGGGCTGTTTGTAAAACGAGCTTTATCGTCAAAAACAAAGCCAGTTCTTGCGAATAGCTGCTGGTTGCTCGATGTGCAAGTGAGTACTTGGCCAGTTTACACAATGAATATAGAAATTTGAGCAAAACGAGTGTACGAGGGTTGAGCATGCATGTTTTATGGCTGTGTGTGCGCGAGACAAGCATCTATTGTTTCTCTATTGATTGCAGCCTCCTTCTACGGGGCCAGCTACATCTCGGTGCCGCTGCAAGACGCGAAGAGCACAACCGAGATCCACTTGAGATTCAGGACGGGCCGCGGACCTGCGGACTCTTTTGGCTGCGGTCAGACGAGA
>JAMZAV010015775.1:0-11420 GCA_024449915.1 Sweltsa coloradensis | reverse complement strand
TGTCTATAAATAAATAAATAAATAAATAAATAAATAAATAAAAAATAAATAAATTTAAATTGTATTTAGAGTCTATCCACTCAGTTATATAACTGATTTTCAGTGGGAGACAGTAAATCAAAGCGACCAAGCCAACCCTGTAGGCCCCGACGCAATCGACGAGTGAGCGATAACCAACGAAAGATCGATATTTTTAATAGGAAATATAGCAATCAGTGGTATGGACAGTGCGAACACCCGCGGATCAACGCCAGAATCAACAAGGCCGATTCAGAACAACTCTGAATTTATTATGTGCTTCGTTGCTAGGACGGCTCCAAAGTCACCGTTTACAAACTCCTAAGACAAGAACTGATGGACTTAAGTCCAAATCAGAAGTAAAAAAACTTCTGACTTTGGCAGGAATCGAACCCTGGACCTTCTGCATTGGAAGCAGATACTGTTGTGGATCCTAATTATTGTATTGTTTGATAAAGACTTATTATAAGTATAGTCGGAATATTAACCTTTACACAGATAAATAAAATTTATAACTGTAAAATGTCCAATAATAATAATTATTAAAATACGAATTTATTGTTTTTGCTTTATAAAAACCGATTTTTTTCAACAAAACGTTTGAAGTTGTACAAAGAAAATAAACAATGTTTAACCTTGGTTTTATAGTAGGCGACTATGACGCTGTTTTGATGGTATTATAGACCACGAAAAACAATGCCTCTATGATAAGGAATATTCCTCCCCTTGAGGAGCCCACTTCACCCTATCGATGGTACTACAGATCGAAACCGTAAATTCTCGGCACGCCATCTGAATTATGAAAAACGTCGCGTTTGCACAAAACTTTTCTCAACGTTAACTCGTAACATATAAACTCGAATGAAATATTACCACAAGCTCATCGCACTAGGAAAATATTAGTTTTAACGTCTCACAATCACGAACTGAGGAGACAAAAACAAAACTCCATTGATAAAGTTGCAAGGGAAAATATTGAATTAGTTCTTTCTGGGGGCGGACTCTGATTCGGGATCCCGTCGAAACCGGCAGTCCTGACTGAAGGTTTTTCCGAAGTTTTCCTCAGTCGGTAATGCGAATGCAAGGGATTGAGTTCTCTTAAACAGCCCTCGGACATCTCTTCACAATTATTGTCCTATCCGCAACATACCTAGTTAGACACCTGAAAAGGGGCATGAATTGCACCCTGGACCCTGGACAGGCTACCCACGAAAAATTATTATTATTTCAGGGGGCTATAGTTTATAAATGATAGGGATGTACGGGTACCCGAAATTTCTGATCGGGTCTAGTATTTTGGGCTCGACCCGTAGTAAAAAAAAGTTTTGGATTCTTGGGTGTCGAGAAAAAAATATTTTGGTATGATGGTGGAGTGGCCGGTCCAGGATTTACATGTTTTAGTGGTGGAGGTGCCGGTCCAGACATTTTAAACGTATTTTGTGTACAAAATGCCTCGCAATGAAAATCCAGACAATAGAAATCGAATTTGGGAACAAATGATTATGTAATATTCTTCACAAGTGAAATTCATTATCCACTTTCATTATCACTTCATTATCATTATTCATTATCGGCATTGTTATAATGCTCTTCTTTTACATACACGACTAGACCCGAACACCCGAAGCAGTTTGCTACCTAAACCCAACCCGACTTTTAGGAGTCTGTTCCTGTTTGCCCATAACTTCTTCAAATCCTCCTATCCCCCTTCTCCTATTCTGGCATTAAAATCACCCATTACAATAATTGTATTGGATGAAATAATTGCTTCCAGTTGTGCAACAAACTCATCTTTCTCAGCTTGACTTTGGGCTTGACACGCACATTTCTAGACTTCCAGCTTTCCGCATCCTTTCTTCTGTTTCTGTGTCCATTTGAGAATCAGGCTGTTCCTTATTTGCCTTCCTAGAGCTAAGCATCTCCTTTTCAGTCGCGTTATCTGTTTTGTTTAATCCTTCTCTGTTTTCCTTTGTGACTTGGGAGATTAACATTACATTTTTTTGGTTAAAATCTACCTCTTGCGGACCTAGATGTGGGCATATTGCTGCTGATTCATTGCATCTTGTTTCCACCAAGATCATCTTCTCAAGCCCCCTTGACCTTGCCTCCTGTTCTTCAATTATTTTTCGCAATCCACTTATTTCCTTATTTAGATGTTCTATATTCCTTACAACACTATTTATTTGTCCCCCAATATGCAAAAAAGCATCAACCACGCGTTTACCTATTTCTGATTGCAGCCTTCTGTTCCTCTTTCTTGTACTACCATATCCCCATCTATTTTTCCTTAGTTTTATAATGATTCCCCTTTCCAACTTTATGGTTGCAGTATTGGTATTTGATATCTTGTCTTGCTGTTCTAAACTATCCCTGATGTATTTTCCGTAGGCCTGGTCCTTGAGTCTGATCTTGGACCTGTATCTGATTTTAGTGTCACATCCTCTACTGTTAGATCTTCACAGTCTACTACAACACTTTCCCCTTCTCTCTCCTCAGACACGTTAGATTTCAAATCTAGACATATTGACGCTTGGTCAGCTTCATTAGGATGTGCACGACTTACGAGAATTTTCAACCCTCGAAGTTTATAAACCCCATCACAATAAGGGCACTTAGTTGTTGAACTGGTGTCTACAAACCGAGAATGACAAGACACGTATAATACTAATAATAATAAATGCGTATAACCGTAATACCGAAGAGTGAGCACTTTACTTTCTTTCATACAAAAATAATACTCACTCACATCCCGAAAAAATTATTAAGAAAAAGTCAACAGAAACCACGTTTGTGTTAGGAAGTCATTACTATTTTTACAAATCTATAAGTGTAAGTGAAACAGTAATGACTATACATTGCAAATGCACATAAAATACGATTTTCAATAGCAGAATGTTACTGCTACACTGCTTGGACGTGATTCTAGAAAATGTACGACATTTAAAATGTAATTTGTGGGTCAAACATGTTATCGTTGCAAACCGGGTAATGTGAATTCCAACACATATAGCACATTCAAGACAACCGTTTGTTATTTTCATGTTGCAAGTCGTAAAAGTATAACGTCTATTGTTAAGTGTAAACTAATCGTGTTAAACTTAACGTGTTATCTTGGTAATGTTTTTCCAGACTGTGTGCACTTAAACTTTTGCTGAAACGTTTTCAAAACTATAGAAAAATAATATTCTTGACATTTTACTATATCGTGTACCAAACATAATGAATTACACACGGCAAGAATTCAGTAAACTCAATTAACATGTATCTATCAGACGTATTCGTATTATGTCATTGTAGTATTATACATGAAGTAGTACGAGTGGAGTAGGAATAAGTAACGTACGTAAACAGAACTACGAATTGGCTATTTTTGCCATAAAACTAATGTTAAAATTCCAATATTCCATGAAGTTTGTCATTTTGAAAAGTTCTTCTTCTGATTTATGGCCTTGGCTGCTTATTTTGCTTCATTTACTTAGTCACCCACAAAAATATGTTTTTTAAATAATGATTATAAGTCGATGTTCCTGTTTTAGAATGTTAATTCAAGGATACCGAACGAGTAACAGAAAATATCTCGTCTGCAATTTCTTCATTCAAAAATCCAGGTCAAAGGTTGTCTTTACAACAATAATTGTTGTAATTCTATATTATAATCTGCATTTCATGCAAAGCAACACCGAGCTCATCCCTCTATGCAGCGATTTACTTCAAAGGCTCGTTTGGCAACGTGCTTCAGGTAATTGGTCATTATCTGACAATGTATGTCAGTGGGAGAGAACTCGCTAGGGTGCATACATCAGTGGAATCACTCGCTGTTTTCACGTCTCTGTAGTGTCTACCCTGCTTTGAGGCACAACACTCGTAACCGAGTCACTAATTCACCCCTTGGCATACTTTCTTCACAAAGGTTATACACTTTAAATCTTTAGGTGCTCTAATTGCAAAAAAATTCCAAGATTGGTAATTAAACACTCTTTTTTAGAAACATCTATTATTCACAAGATAATACAAAAATTATTTGATGGAAATGATTCATACATAATATGTTGATTAATGTCATTAATTAATTATCGTATATCCTACATTAATATATAAAATACTGATTTACAAAGGCGGACAACAATAATTGTGTGTATATTCTAACATAATTCAGCGTTGAATACAATAAGGTAAGTGCGATTTTCATTATGCTGATGCAACGATGCCGCCCTTCGTATAACCTTTAAACCTAGCTTTGTCATACCATGCACAACTGCTGTGTACCCTTCAGGGGGGTATTGAACAAGTTTTTGTTTGTTCTGGAGTGAAAGGGCTACTTTTTAAATTCAAATGCACACCGTCAACCACAAGTTAATCAAATTAGTTGTATCTACTATACCCAGCTCTCGATTTGCGTCTGGTCGAGGGTGTCCATGAAATACATTCAAGTTTTTAAATGTTAATGGACAAAATGATGTTATACGATGTATCCGATCTAATTTTGTCTGAGTGTAGGCGAAGGCCAATTAACAAGTGACTATTTCACATCAACACTAGATTATCTTGTCAGGTTTGATTAACTGATATGTCGTCAAGCATCTAGTCGCTGGAAGCTTGGTACGAACTCTGGGGTTGTGTCAGCTGTTCATTAGAGTGTGACGTTGTTAGTCCGTCTGTGCATCAGTCAGCAGCGGTCAATTATTCGCATCTGAAACCTACTGAAGTCGTCCGGTTAATCCCGTCCACATTGGTTGTTGTGTCACGTGATAAGCAGTGTCCGATGCCCAGCCAGTCTGTAATTACGAGCTCAATGCTCTGCTTTCAATGCTGCAAAAGACTTTGACAAAACACAGTAATTACATTTTCATTATTGGCCAATAGCGTGCTGTATTACGAGGATTATAGATTGGAAATAGAAAATGTTTGGAGACATGCTTTTTTGCACAGCTAGCTGTATGTTTAAATTCGAAATACACAAAGTTTAGAGAAAAATATCCTCGGTTTAGAAAGCTTTCCATTTTATGCACTATTTAGATTAGTTTTAAAGAACACTAATTCTTTTGGTGAAGACATTCCTTTATAGGTTTTGATTTATTTTAAATAAATATAATATGTATATATGATGTTTAACCTTGGTTTTATAGTTGGCGGCTATGACACCGTCTAATATCCTAATATTAATATCACGGTTCGCGAAAGCCCTCAATCCTTCATTATTATGTTTGACAAGAAACTCAGTGTGTGTGGAAACATGTGCAATTTTATAAGTACATTTTATACCAGTGAAAGTTAAACAAAGACAATCAGTGAAGATTGTGTTGCCTAACTAACAAAATAACAATAGCATAATAATAACAATGACATAATAAAATGAGATAAGATAAAATTCTAAGTTATCAATATATAATTAATTAGATACACAGGCCTACATAACAAAACAATATTTTCACATCTATGAATACTAGGAGTGTGCAAGATACATAGTTATTTTGTGTTGGTTTCAAACTATACTGTGTAGAATGATGGTCGTTATTACGAAGAGTATTGTACTGGTGTACATCATGGTATAAGGAAGGTTTATTGGAATGTGCAAGACTTTTTACGTGAGAGGTTGCCTCGAAAATATACAGGGAATAAATAGTAGCTTGCAGTGAGCTTTACATATAACTAGAGATGACACATGTTTCTCACTGCCATTTTTTGACAAAATAACGTATCTACATTAACTGAATGTCCCCAAAATTCTATTCCATAACGTAGATGGGATACAAAGTTAGAATGATATACTATCTTAGCCACATTTAACCCTGCTCTTTCCTTTATGGATCTAATTGCGGAGCATGCCGAACTAAGTTTACTCACATACCCAAACAATGTTGAGACCAACTAAGATTTTCATCTAAAATTATGCAAAGAGACTGCCACCAATATTAAAAACACGAGAAATTACTTTTTTTATGATATCTCGAAAACGTTGCAAAATTCCACAACACCGTTTGCAGACAGCTATGTGGTTTCGTGAGGACTATAGCCTGCACAAAAATATATTACAATGTGATGGTAATTAAGTTTTGTATTTGATTTTTAATTAATTAAGTGTACTTTTGAAATACAAACTGCACGAATTATTAGTGATGTACATTTACCGTAAATTTAAAACTCGGGTAATTTACCGGCGAAAAAAACGGTTAAATCGGTAAAATTTTGATTTTCGCCATATTAAGCATTGGCATAGACATAAATAGGTTTTGTGATAAGGAAAGTGAAAATCAATTAAAAGAGCATATATTCACCCTCATATTTATTTACTGTTCCATACAAAGTACAAACTAAACAAAAATGTATTAATTTAATTATCTTTGTAAGGTTAAATACATAAAATAACAATATTAATTAGATTCGAATGAATGATTTAGGTTACTGAGCTAATGAAATAGACTGGAGTATGTTTAGGTTCAGAAAAGCTCTTTTCAGATTATTGATTCAATTTTAAAGTGTTAATTGACTTATTTTCATTGCATTCTTGTTATGTAGGTTCTTACTAGTGTTTAGAATTTATAATAATGGCAAATTTAAAAATTTATTGAATTTTTAAAAGTGTTATTTGACTTATTTACACTGCATTCTTGTTGTGTAGGTTTTTATAAGACTTTAGAATATAATGATGAAAAATTTAAGAATTTTACCATTTTACCGAGATGCTCGATAAATTTACGGTGAATTCTCTGACCGGTAAATTTACCGACTCACATCACTACGAATTTTTATATTTCAGTGTTTTTGTTGCATTATATTGTTCTAACAAAACCTTATAGCTGTCTGCAATCAGTTTTTGGATGAGCGAAGCGAAGATTCCATTTCACTACACTGGAGAAAAAAATCCGGAATGTTTTTTTTTCTGTTTGTATTATTGTATGTTTGTCAACACGATTCCGGCTAAACCGATACTCCAATTCCGATGAAATTTTATGGAGGTCTTCGAAATCTCTGAACTTAGAACTGATACGTTTTTGAGCGTAATCTAAAAATTATTTCTCATTAAAATCGCCATTTTATGATTTTTTTGATTTTTTTAAAATTTCTTCGACTTTTAACAACTACATTTTTTTTCGATTCTAATGATTTTTTCACAGAACCTTAATTTCATGAATTTATATATTCGTGTGAAATTTGAGCGCAATCAAAAAATGTTTTATTATGAAATACGCAATTTTTCGATTTTTTCGAATTTTAAAACATTTCTTCGACTTATAACACCTACATTCATTATCCGATTGTAATGGTTTTTTTACAGAACCTTAATTTTATGAATTCATAAATTGGGGTGAAATTTGAACGTAATAGAAATATAATTTCTTGTGAAAATCGCAATTTTACGCTTTTTCATAAAATAAATAAATTCTTCGACTTATAACACCTACTTGCTTTATCCGATTGTAATGTTTTTTTTTACAGAACATTAATTTTATGAATTAATATATTGGTGTGAAATTTGAGTGCAATCGAAAAATAATTTCTCATGAAAATCGCAATTATACGCTTTTTCGTTAAAAAAATTACGCTCATCCAACAACGCGCCTGAAAAAGCGTTTGCGAAGCTTCCTAGTTAAATATTTTGCACCGTTATCAAGATATCACGATAAAACTGTAATTTCACGTGGTTTTAATATTAGTGGTAATCTATACCTATATCTATATGTTGACGTTTTTGTGATGAATTAAACATTTTTTCCTGCATTTAGTTTTTGAAGTTCACCCCTTAATGAGCCTTTAACAAGCAAGCTGCAAAGATATTATGCTTGATCATATAGTCCAAGCTAAAAGTAGATTGAAATATGGTGTAGTTGATGTTGAATAATGCCCATTACTTCAAGAAACATTATGTATAAAAATTAGCTGTCATGGGCACAAGGAGAAAGCAGAGTGGGTTGGAGAGAGAGGGCAAGTCGGGACTATAGAAAGACGAGTACTAAGCTACCAGCAGTTAGACTAACAAAGCTTAAGGGCGACGGAGAACTTGATTTCAGTGTTACTTAGGCCGCCTATTCGTATGCAAATTTTTATTCAAATCTTCTGACTTTATCGGAAGTTTCCGTTGCTCTAAGTCGAACAAAATTAGATTGGTTAAATACTGGAAACATATTGACTCCCTCTCCATCTTCGTTGCATAATTAAAAGTTTCTTCTTTGAGCTATACGCTCATCTACTCTTGTACTTCTTACTGCTTACATTACAAATTAATATAGTTGCACTGTCCCACCTGAACTTACACTAAAAATGCATATTCATATTATAAAAAAGTTGCTTTTGAAGAAAGAGAGATGGAAGAGAAATTTCAGTTAGCTAAGCTAAAACTACGCTATCAACTTATCATAGCTTTCCAAATGATACAATGTAAATAGAAGCACGTACAGAATAAAATACGTATAGTCTACTTACTATAGTTTTGAGAATAATACATGGTAGATTGTATACAAGCTCATATTACGAAGGTCTACTTACTATAGCTCTGAGAATAATACATGGTTGATTGTAGAAGCAAAAAAATGGTGCAGGTTCTTTCAATTGTAGTTTAGAGAAAAATACGAACATGTTTGCTCGTAGAAATTGAAATTATGCTATGTCTACTTATTATAGCATTGCGAATAATACACAACTGTATAATTATGTAGAAGCTTAAATTATGCTAGGTCTACTTACTATAGCATTGCGAATAATACACAACTGTATATGTAGAAGCTTAAATTATGCTAGGTCTACTTATTATAGCATTGCGAATAATACACAACTGTATATTTATGTAAAATCTTATATAAGCTATGTCTACTTATTATAGCATTGCGAATAATACATAACTGTTTGTAGAAGCTTAAATTACGCGCGGTATACTTATTACAGCTTAGCGATATATAATGTTTGGTTGTAGAAGGTGAAATTATGCAGTGTACTTATAATAGCTTTGAGAATAATACTTGTGTCCTTCTAGATGATAAAAATTAAAGTACGGTCTACTTATCGCTTTGAAACTAATATTCGTTTGCTTGTCAAGCAAAGTAGCGCGAGGTACCTACTTATGAAAAGATTTTAGAATAATATCCCACACGCATACTAAAACTAGAATTTGAACGAACTATTACATATAAATCAATAGTCGGAGAGCAATAGCAACAGGGTAATGGAAGAATGGATTGAACGTCTTGTGTGTGACAGAATGTAATACCATTAGAACAAAGTATTGAATAAGTTATATATGGATTTTCCACATATTATCCAGTAACTTAAAAAATAGTGTTTGTAATTATAAAATATCACAACAGGCTGCAAACCAGTTCGGGTAACATAAATTATTGGATAGGGTTATAAGGATAATAGCAGTCTCACTGCACTAAATCATTCACAAGATATTATTTTTCATAAGGAGTAATGAAAATCCCCCATGGTTAATATAAAGGAAAGTAATTTCGAGTCTTTGTCAAGTTCTTTGCAAGGTAAAGTTGAGGGTTTTCATTTCACGAGCCTCAGGTTTTTCATTAGTTTAACCAATTTTACGGTTTGACGGTCTTACAAGAAATTTCAATAAAATATGGTGTTTTTGTTGTACAGCCGCAGACAGTTGATCCAAGTTATGTCTAGAATATATTATACTCCTAACAACTTTGCTGCGGATTGTATCTTGTTATCTAACGTGGCAGCTGCATGGAAAGTCAATACAATTACTCATCTACTTATGTTACCGAATCATGCATTAATCGGAGAGCGACTAGAAATTGACACGGTGGGCTTTGACCCACACAATTATCAATACGTTTTTCGGTCAACAGTTGATTGGCTTCTGTTCATTACTGTACCAAATGGAGATTTACAATTCAATAATATTCGCGTACACAAATATAGTTCACATAATAATATAATCGAATCTAAGCTTTTTTAACTAAGTATTTCAAAGGGTTGTACTTATACATGATTTTGTGTAAAAATAAATATTTTGCGCAACAAATTGATTTCACCTTCATGTACATTTTTAACTACACTTGTATTAACATGTATATTTTTAATTATACTTTATAATAGTTGTGTTTTTATTACATTTATACATAAAGTCGACAACCCTAGGTATCCTCCGTGGTTGTTTGTTCTCACTTAAACATCACTTAATAAATACAAGAATGAAGAAAGAAAGGGGCAACACGGCACCATATATAAAATCAACATAGTGATTCGTTATTTCCGTTCGAGCATTCCTGATAACAACAACGAGTGTTAGCGTTTGAAAAATTGATAGATCTTAACTTATACAATTAAACATCATGATCTATTAACAGTGTGCATATGGAATAAGCACTGCATACAGGACTACACACTCACAACAATGACCTGAATTTCTCCATTTCATTAATCAGGAAACACTCCGGTAGGTGTAATTGATTTTATGTAAATCAATCCAGAAATAAAAAATCAATCTCAAGCTTGATCGATTTAGATAAACTGACCTGAATGTCTGGTGTATTCAAACCTTACGCTATTGCTTCATTAATTTTCCAGACATGTATATATTATTATTATTATTATTATTATTATTATTATTATTATTATTATTATTATTATTATTATTATTATTATTATTATTATTATTATTATTATTAAAACCATACTTACATAATAAGGGAACGAGACTAGTTAGTAAAGGAAAATTCGTTGTTCCAATGCCCGAAAAAAAAACATGGTGAGCGTTGTTTACATTATCTTATACCTAAAGTTTTTAATTCATTGCCGGCTGAAATTTTATCCTTGGACAAAATTTCATTAATAAAGAATAGAATAAAATCGCACTACCTGAACAACCTTCCTTCATGCTCGATTTAAGTCATTTTCAGTCCTATTTTCTAGATGTTTATGTTGTTGAAAACGAATCTGTGTGGTAGGTAAAGATATTATTAATTTATAATTAGTGATTCTTGTATATTCTATTTTTGTATGTTTTTGTAAAGGGTTGTAGTATTTATGTTTTGTAATTGATTACATATGTAAGCACCGTATATTCATTTAATAGTTTGAATGTTTTTTTTTATTTTTATTTCATTGTATCAAGCCTGACGCTACGAATGAGATGTAATAGCATTAATAATTATGTAACCCACTGATGAGCCATTTGGCTTAGTGGGAGGAAATGTATGTGAATATTGTTCCAATTTAGTTTTTTGCTTCAATAAAAAAAAAAAAAAAATATTATTATTATTATTATTATTATTATTATTATTATTATTATTATTATTATTATTATTATTATTATTATTATTATTATTATTATTATTATTATTATTTTTTTAAGTAATAATAATAAATAAGTCTGAAAACTGAATTTTCATTATTCTATCTTTTGTATGAATAAGTTTAGCATAGGGTTTCTTCCATTAATCATA
>JAMZAV010015774.1:0-11212 GCA_024449915.1 Sweltsa coloradensis | reverse complement strand
AAAAAACCAAAAAAAAAAAAAATTAAAATCAAACGTGCCCCGTAAATCATTTCACTTAACTTTCAATAAAAGGCGCTGAGTGACATAACCGGTTGAAGCGCCCTAGTTTCTTATGTCGTCATTGGTGACAGTTATTATCTGGTTTATTTATTTATTTATTATTTATATAACATCTATCGATCCTATTTAGTTATAAAAACTGATTTACAAAGGAGGACAACTAAATAAATCTAATCACATAGATGCAGAAACAACAATAAACGACATTTAAGTAAATATTTGAAATAGTAGCATTACAACAACAATTTTGGTAACAAATAAAAATGATATTAAATGCATTTAATGAATGATTCAAATATAAAAAAGGGTGGAGAATGAAAAGAAAAGAAAGAAAGAAAGAAAGAAAAAAAAATCATTAAAAAAGAAAAAACGAAAAGAAGCGTCTCTGCTTCCAATGTAGAAGGTCTAGGGTTCGATTCCCTCTATAAGGCAGAAGTTTTAAACTTCTGATTTTGACTTAAGTCCATCAGTAATTGTGTTGACGTGTGGTACTTAAAGGGGTATTTAACCGCTAAACTCAAAAAATATATTTCATTCAGGCTAACTAGTAATGAATTTAGCAATTAACAGAAAAATTATTAGTGCCACCATGACCTCCCAAAAAATTGTCACACATGACATTTTTCGAGATAGGTCCCATCGGCAAAAATCTCCTATAAGAAATAACATGGGGACGATCTTTATGCCCCGTGACCTTGGAGGATTTTGATCCAAAAAAATATTGGCCATTATTGACGTACTCTTCAGCATTTTCTGTAAATTCTCTATATTTTGTTTTGTAATTTGGGCAAGTAGTTCGGTCAAAATATGCTGATTACCAAGATGGGGTGTGATTTTGGAATGCATATTTTTGCATGGTTGAGGGTATATTTGGTCACATTTTCAAGACACGATGTTATAAAGGGGCATTTCAGATTGGTACTATGCTCTAGTATCTATGTGGACCAAAAAGGAAGCAGGTCAAAGCCGATTTAATAAATTTCCCAAAACACCAATTTTCGCAAATTTCTGGATCAAAAAAATTAAAAAAATTCGTGTTAAATCACAGTTACAAGATATAGTTTTTTAAACGGTCATTTTAGTGTAGTATTGTGCTATAAATCACGTGGTAAAAAATAATTTTTGGGTTTTTTAGCCCCTTTAAGAGCCGTCCTATCAATAAGACACGTAATAAATTCAAAAGTTGTTCTGAATCGGCCATGTTGATGCTGGCATTGATCCGCGGGTGTTTACACTGTCCATACCACTGGTTGCTATTATTTCCTATTAAAAAATATCGATCTTTGGTTGGTTATCGTTCACTCGTCGATTGCGTCGGAGCCTACAGGGTTGGCTCGGTCGCTTTGGTTTACAGTCTCCCACTAAAAATCAGTAATAAAACTGAGTGAGTTGACTAAATACGAATTTATTTGTGTATAAAAATGTTTATCATAATCCTGTATGCCCCCCTATAATTTTAAAACTCCTTCTAAATAAAGTCAAGTTGTTATAATTTGGAGTGAGATCAAGTTGTTTAGTCACCCACTCTTCTATGGTTTAATTAATAAGTCGCTTGAGGTGGGTACATTAAAGTTAAAAGACTTTGCCGCGGCCTTTGTTTCTGGGTAACACGCGTTGTGTGGAACGTTCCAAGACACCTGTTAAGGAAAGTCAGAAAGAGCTCGGGATTACAGCTATGAATACTACCAGAGCGAAGCGTATACTCTTAGTTTCCGCTGGGACCGTTTCTCACCTTCCCCTAACTTAACTGCTGTTTAATAATTTCGAACCGTTTAATGAAGATTTGTAGAGTTTTTACCCCTACGTTTGAATTCTCTTGGGGGTAGTTTAGCTTGTATCTCATTGTATATTGGAACGACTTCAGAAGGGAAGGATAAATCATTGGAACGGCGATATTGGCCTTATCATAAACTATAAATATATTCTTTTATTTGTCATAATATACCAAATATGACGCCTTGCCCACGCAAATCGATCTTTTCCAATAAAATGAAGAATTTATATCATAATATGATAACGGTGACAAACTTTATTAATTCCTCATTCAAAGTAATTTGTTCAGTCAAATTTTATTCACATCGGTTAGGCTGGTTCTGAACAGCATGGGCCCTTCCACTCCATTTCCCCTAGGATAGAGTAGCGCATTATGACCTAACGGTTAACTCGCCCTTAATCCAAATAAACCAAACCATAAAACAAATGCTGTAATATTAGCTAGTAAACAGTAGGGCCTACTTTCTGAGGGAAATTCTCTGGTAAACAGATCCAGTGTTGGCACTAGGAAAGCGAGTAAACAGTTTTATTACGCAGAAATCGCGAGAAAACGTGTCCATGCTGTACAAGAAAAGTTTTATTATGGGATCAGCAACGAATAACGCGCCCACTGCTGGAAAAGTGTGGACCGACATTCTTATTCCGGGGAAATGGTGGCGAGGCAAGCCTTTGGTCGGATTAACGGTTATATTGTGGGGAATTCAGTGGAACAGATGCTCAATGTAAGAAGCAAAGCGCCGAACGAAACCGTATAATCCTGATAATACATCTGGGGAACCGTTTAACTAGTACACACGCACATATTATACAACCTTGCTTTAACAGTCCAATCATCAGATGAGTTGATTTTATAATAAAAAATTGTTGGTCATATTTTGACATATATCTAGATGAAAAAAGATTGAACACTTCACAATACGTTTATGGTCTAGAAAAGGTTTAAAAATAAATTCGAGGACCATTATTTGTGAATAGAATCTATATTAATTCAAAATTGTATACTATAGGCTATAGCATTCTTAGTGTGACAAAATTATATTCGATATTTATCGTTTGGGCCCGAGGTAAAATTTAGCCCTACAGGATACTCCTATCATGATCGCACGAGTCGAGAACAAAGGCAAACCCCATCTCGCAAACATCTGCTAGTATAAGAAGGGTAGTATTTTACTCCCTGAATCTAGAGGGAAGCTCTGGCAATCGTTGTCGGGGACCTTGCCCACTAACTAATAAACTACATTATCGCAGGAGGCGCAATATGACCTAACGGTTGACGCGTCCTAAAACTTAATAAACATTAACATTAACCCTTCCCTTGACGACCTCTTAACGTCGAAGACGACAATGACACCACTAACGATGACAAAGACAATGACGACCATCGAAGTGAGAGCCCCCCATTTTTCTCCCCCTACCCATGGCTGGTTCTGACCAGCATGGGCCTCTTCTCCCCACATCCTCTAAGCCAAAGTGGCGCATAATGACCTAACGGTTGGCGCGCCCTTATCCCAAACTTTCTCTAGCTGTTTATCCTGTATATGGAAATCGTGGAAATAAAATTAGCACTAGCTAACAACTAGAAGGATTTAAATTATATCGCGAGCTTAGCGGACATTAGCATGCTTCCGTGTAGGATTTAACGTATTTGCATGTAAATTTGAGATATTCCTCGAAAGACTCGCACATTTACAACTAATTAAAATTGCGTGCCCGAAAATATGAGTGTACAAATTTACACAGCTACCCCTTGTTTTTTTTATAACTACCTACATTGTAAATATTTAATTATTTAATTACATAATTAAATTATAATTCAGTAACGCCCGTTTGGAAAGGGAATATGTTAAATATATAAATTAATTTAATTAGATAATGACCGGGGTAGACGGGGTCGCAATGACGCCTAGTAACGTTGTAACGCTATAAACACGCACATCGTAAACAGAAACATAGTACACTTGGTATTGTGGATTTGTGACATCATGACACTGCTTAGGCCGACACCCTAAAATATGGTGGCAATGACCTTTGGAAATGAGTGTTGTTGTGCTTTTTATCTATTCATAATAATATAAGAAGAAATGGATCTTAAGCTATTATACAAATAAAAAAACACGAATCATACGTAAAACAAGTATTACATTGATTGTTTTCTTTGTCAAAATATTATTCGTAGAATGAAATATAACAAAATATTATTATAAAGAATATATAAATTATAAAGAATATACATAAGAATATATAAGTGCAGGGAGGGAGCACATATGGGAGAACCAACTGCATGTGCTAAATTAGTTAGTTTCACGTGCTTCATCAAGGCTCTTCGCGGTACGAGATTTCCACAGATTTTGAGTGTTATAGCAAGATATTTGCTAGCGTCGACGCCGTTTCTTGTTGTAAATTTTAAAAACAAGAATAAACAATGAATATAAATATAAAATATATAAAGAATAAAGAACGGAGGTTATAGCAACTGCATTACAAGTTCAGAACATAATTTCGAAATCGTTATTCAATTTACACTCATGGATAACTCTTAACAAGAGATAAGTTTGAACCCAAATGTAACTCATGTGATACACTTTTAACGGTACATAATTTCTTTTCTTTTTTTTTCTTTTTTTTTATGTCTCTATTTGCAACAGGCAATGAAGCCCACTAGTGCAAATTTAATAGAGAAGGGAGGAGGGGAAACCCGGTACCGGCACATAGCCTACTCCTACCGAAAAGTACCAAGAGGACCAACGGCTTTACGTCCCATCCGAAAGGACGGTGTAACTTTTGACAGTCATATAGGTTCCTCCACTAACCCGGACTGCCGAGCAGACGGCGTCAAGGAGAACGAAGCTGTCACACAAGCTTACGAACCCTAGTCTGCTCTAGCCAGCGATATACGTGTGTTTCAGGGCAGAGCGGCGACCCACTCAACCCCTGACTAGGGTTCGAAATTTTCCGGAAAAATTGAAGTCGAGGAAAAAAAACGGATATTTTCCCGTTTTTTTCCGGAAAAATTGGAAAAATTGGGAAAAAATTGAATTTTCTTTACTTTACATAAAGTTTATACTTCCTCGTAGTTCATTTTAGATTAATGGCATCTTTATGGTAAATTATAAATTAAGATTATTATTGTTAGTTTATTTTCATGTGTTTACGTACGCGTGTTTACTATTGATGTTTATAAATGACAGCAAAATGGCAGCAATACTACATCTAGCATTTTCCAAAATCCCTTGCAATTATTACTATTTATAGCCAGGGGTCGAAATTAACTTTTTTTGCAACTAGCACTTCGGGCTAATGGCAACAATAGTCCTCTAGCCCAAGAGCATTTTTACAGTCGGCAATCAAATAGGTTATATTGATGTAAAACAATAATAGGGTATATGTGAATGTTTTAAGTCACAATATTTGCCGGGTTGACTTATGTGTAGGGGGGGACTAGGGAGCGACCGGAAACGAATTTTAACCGTAATATTAATAATCCTAAATTAAGCAATTTTTTATTTTGTTTGCATATTTACAACGATTTTCCATACTAGGTAGTGCACTACTACTGGAAACTCGTTAAGTTATTGTTGCAAAATATTGAGATATTTTGAACGGCAATTGGGAACTCTGGAAAAAGTACTCGCCTGTCGGACTAGAGTAGTAATTAGATTTTTACTAGCGCGAGCAAAGTTTCACTAGCTCGGGCGAGCATTAATTTGACTCCTGTTTATAGATATACTATGTTAAACTTTAGTCCCTCCCACGGCATGCCCTATTACTTTACAATATGGTCACAAAACTGTCTTTGAAATGAGAATTCCAATCATAATTTTAGTCTAACCTAACAAGAACAACTAAGGCATTTACCTTTCATTTTACTATTAAAATAATGAATTAAAAACTGTGAGATATGTAATTGGGCTACCTTATTGAAAAAAATAATCATTACTACATTCATATCAATTTTATTTATCCTATGCACCTTAAAAACCAATTTTTTCATTTTTTCCTATTTTTCCTATTTTTCCGACGTGCCCGAAAAAAAACGGAAAAAACCACGTTTTTTTCCAAAATTTCCGGAAAAAATTGGTACCTTTTAAATCCCTACCCCTGACCGCGCCGGATGTTGCTTAACGTCAGTGTTCGAGTGGGAACTGGTTAAACGACCGCGGCTAAATCGCTGGCTGTACTTAAACGATATGACGCCTTGCGCACGCAATTTATCTTTCCCAATCATATGAATAATATGATGAACTTCTATCGTAAGGATAGGATAACGGCGACAAACATTTTAAAATTCTCATTCGAAGTATAATATGTTTAAACAAATTTAATTCACTAAAAAAACTTTTTTTACCATCAAATAGATAATTATTCTTTTGCTACCACCACCATCTCTTATCATTTTCTATTCTTTAAAATATTAAGAAAACAATAACATCAAACACGCAACAAATTCGCTCTTTTACCTTACAATATAATATAACAGGCGGCTCAATATGACTTACCCCACCCCGTCTGGGCCCGGGATATAATTAACCCAGAGCATGGCTCTGCTAATCGTAAAAGGCGATACCCACCTTCCTCCCCTTACCCGTGGCTGGTTCTGACCAGCATGGGCCCCACCTCTCTCTCCCCTCCCAAGGTTAGAGTGGTGCATCATGACCTAACGGTTGACGCGTCCTTAATCCAATTAAACCAAAACCAAAATATATATCAATATGACCTAACCGGTTGAAGCGCCCTAGTTTCTCACGTCGTCGTTCCAATACAATGATATGGTTGACGCGCCAAACATCTAACTGGGCCCGTGATAGAAATGGCCCAGAGCATGGCTCTGCTAATCGTTAAAGGCGATTCAAGAGAAAAAGTCCATCTCGCAAACATCAGCTAGAAACTAGAGGCGAGCTCTGGCAATCGTCGTCGGGGACCTTGCCACCATTCCCTTGACGACCTCGACGACGACGACGACAGTGACACCACGAACGAAGACAAAGACCATGAAGACCGCGACATGAGAACCCCCTTTTCCTCCCCCTATCCGTGGCTGGTTCTGACCAGCAGGGGCCACTCCTCCCCATATCCCCTAGGCTAGAGTGGGGCATTACAACCTGATGGTTTACGTGCCCTCAATCCAAATAAACTAAAACTTAAAACTATTTTAAACAGTCCCTTTCCTTTCCACCCTCCCACCCCCATCCCCTGGATCACGGGCAAGAACCTAGCTCCAAAATACTCGACTCCCCGAAACTGGAGGCGAGCTCTGGTCGGAGACGTGAGAAACTTCCCCTCGCCCTCCCCTTGCCCGTGGCTGGTTCTGAACTGCAAGGGATTTTCCTCCCCATCCCACATTTTCTAGGCCACAGTAGCGCTTAATGATCTTACGGTTGACGCGCCCTTAAATTCAATGAACTTGATCGTATTTGTTCCTCGAACTTTGCGTGGTACATAAACATAAACATAAACGTGCAGTGAGGACATAACACTACAACCCCCAGACTGACGTCACTAGTAGCATTAGGCCTAGGTCGTCGCACCTATAAACACAGGACAACGACTTGTCAGGTAAACCTCATGCGACACATTCGAATTTGGCTTTCAACCAAACTGTGAGACCATCCAGCAAATTGTATTGCTAATTGTAGTGAGTTTTTATAATCGCACAGCTTCAATCAGGTTATTGGCGAGTGATCCGGGTCCGGTTGCCAGTAGGGACTTAGTTATATGTTTGGATATTAATATTTGGGCAATTTAGCTGCGGTTGGTTATGATAATAGGGGATTTCAAAGTCTGTATTGGCTGCTTCGCCAGGATGCGGTCAGCATTAAGTAAATTTGGTATAGTTTGATGTTCGTATTGTTGTTGTATTGATAGAAGACTAGATTGGTATATATGATTATGTGGATTAATTGGGAATGGAGATAGAGCATCTCGAAGTAGATTTAAGACCCTTTAAATCTATCTATTTAAGGTCTATCCTAGGTTACAGACACGTTTTATTATAGTATTAAATAATGTTAGTTCATTTAATGTGAGTTATTAAATGCGTTTAATGTGAGTTATTAAATGCGAAAGTACCCCCGTCTGGGCCCGGGGTAGAATTAGCCCAGAGCATGGCTCTGCTAATCGTAAAAGGCGATTCAAGAGAAAAAGTCCACCTCGCAAACATCAGCTAGAAAGAGCGGAGTATCTTACTCCCCGAAAACTAGAGGCGAGCTCTGGCAATCGTCGCCGGGGACATTCCCTTTCCCTTGACGACCCCTCGACGACGATGACAATGACAACGAACGATGACAAAGACGATGACGACCACGACGTGAGAAAACCTCCTTCCTCCCCTTACCCGTGGCTAGTTCTGACCAGCATGGGCCCCTCAGCTCCCCTCCATATCCCCTAGGCTAGAGTGGTGCATTATGACCTAACGGTTGACGCGTCCTTAATCCAAATAAACCAAACCAAACTCTGGGCAATCGTCGTCGGGGTCCTGTCCCCTTCTCTTGACGACCCCCCGGCGACGATGACAATGACACAACGAACGATGACAAAGACGATGACGATCGCGACGTGAGAAAACCCCTTACCCCTTCCACCCCTTACCCGTGGCTGGTTCTGACCAGCATGGGCCCTTCCTCCCCCCCCCTTAGGCTAGAGTGGTGCATTATGACCTAACGGTTGACGCGTCCTTAATCCAAATAAACAAACAATTTAACTTTTTCGATTTATCATTTTTATTAGTTTTTTTTACCAAATTTAACTATGCATATAAGTACATAATTTTTCTTTACAGTTAGTATAAAATCAATACTTCTTTAATAAACTTAAAAAACAATGTTATCATCAAACACAAAAAAAAACTAATTTCATTTACTTTCAATATTACAGACAGCGCAATTGACTTAACCACTTGAAGCGCCCTAGTTTCTCACGTCGTCGTAAGGAGGTGTGAATAAGGTTTAAACTGAATTGCCTTCAGAAATAAAATCAATGTCATATTATAGCCCCACATTTCCTTTACGTGTGATATACTCCGTTCTATATAACCGGAAGGATATTATACCGATGCCTTCCGTGTATTTACACGCCTTGAATTCTATGATGAATCCACAACAATTTCCTCTCGCTTTTTCTTCCAAAGGCAGCGGGGTATGATACTGCTCAGCTCTATTCCCGTTCGATTTCCTTACGGCGCTTTCTCAGATCGTTTAACCCATTTTTGGAAACATATATCACCCTTAAATTATTCCCGTCCACAAGAAAGGGCAAAATAGCGCAGCGAGACGAGGTACAGTCTTGGAAAAAATTGAGCTGCTTTCGATTGTTTTTGCGAGAACTAAGTATAGGTTTTTTATTTTGGGATATATTCTGACACAAAACATGTGTTTTTTTATAAAACAGTGCTATTGTAGGCCTATATAACGTGAAACGGTCTCGTGTACTGTTTCACATATGTTAGTTCGTTCAGTCAGTGTAACAATATTGTAACGTCTCCATAGTAAAACTTTACAACAGCTATTGAATACTTATGTTAACAATCAGGAAATACTTATCGGTGTGTTGAAGAAAGTGATTTATAATATTTTTACTAACGGTTGACAATCCAAATAATACAAAAAAACACACACGGTCTGTTTTAAGTTACATCGTACAATATAAACCAACCAAACAACTATTAAATAGACAATCATTTAATTTAGTTTTAAAAATTGCTATTTCAAAGTTATAATGTGGATAAATTTACGTTTTCGAAAGACAACATAATCTGGCATCATTGATTGATTGATCATTTACTATCATTGTTTTACAACGTGTTTTTTTTTTTATAATCTGTGTTTGGTTGATTAAGTAAGACTAACACTATTTTACAACCAAACATATCCGCTACCTCTTCTTCATTACATAAGATGTTAATATATCGATTTTCACGATACTGTTTCAGAATTTAAAAAAATACAAATACAAAAAATAAAAATAAAAGCTGCAAAATATTCCAAATATTCACCCAACTTGGCGATATGATAATCAAATTTAGAGGAAAGTTGTGTCTTGGTGGATGCGCCGGGTCAGAGGTCAGACCGGCACCTCCACCAAAGACAGAATAACTTGTTTTCCCTTGTTTTCACCGCACCTAGAATCTCGTAATATTGTTTCTTTGGACTAGGAAGACGCCAAAGTCGTTGTAAGATGAGTGAGTGAGCCGTGTGTTGAATACACGGTATCATTCGCATTCCCTTCTCTCCCCCTAAACCTAAGACTGGATCTAGTCAGCGTTGGTCTTTCCTCTTTATAGCCTATCATAGGCTAGAGTGGCGCATTATGGCCTTACAGTTGACGCGCCCGAATAACCAAGACCCGTCTGGGCCCGGGGTAGAATTGGCCCAGAGCATGGCTCTGCTAATCGTAAAAGGCGATTCAAGAGAAAAAGTCCACCTCGCAAACATCAGTAGTAAGAGCGGAGTATCTTACACCCGAAACTAGAGGCGAGCTCTGGCAATCGTCGTCGGGGGACCTTGTCCCCTTCCTTGACGACCCCCCGGCGACGATGACAATGACACAACGAACGATGGACAAAGACAATGACGACCGCGACGTGAGAAACCCCCTTCCTCCCCTTACTACCGTGGCTGGTTCTGACCAGCATGGGCCCCTCCTCCTCACCCCCCTTAGGAGTCACTCGTCTATCAACGACTTTGGCGTTTTCCCTAGTCTAGTTGTCTAAGGCGCGCTTATACCCAGAATGTGGGAGACCTGGTTCAATACCCTGGTCGGGAAGGATTTGTAATTTCTGGATTGTATTTAAAAATTATAAAACATGTTTTGAAATGTATAGAACGCAGTGTAGTCTATCATAAGTGACAATGATATGGAAAATGTAGCCAGTACGCAATACGTGTAGAGATTGCAAGTATACTCAATCTCCGAGCGGAATTTGGGGGTACCTTGAGTGTGCAAGATTTGATACACTTTGTTCACTGCAGGCAATTTTCACAGCCTGACAAATAACAAATAAAAAAATATTTTTTCAAAAACAAAACTTTAGTAGTTAAAATAAATCCTACACATTGTCAGCCTATTTTAAGATTTATTATTTCTTGTAGGTTTAGATCGCAATGGATCTAGCTGATTTTGTTAGCAGTTTCAGTTAACTCGTGCCGAATGTACAGGATCTGACCTCCCCACATCTCCTAGGGTATAGCCTAAAGTGGTGCATAATGACCAAACGGTTGGCTCGCTCTTAATCAAAAGTAACTAAAAAACCAAAGAAACCTACAATCAATACCCAATATTTTATCGATTACCTTAGCTGCATAAGATCGAGCCCCAATAAATCTCTCTCTTCATAACTGTCGGTGAAATATATTCTACGCCGGTCTACTCAGCCTATGTCTGCAAA
>JAMZAV010015773.1:0-11975 GCA_024449915.1 Sweltsa coloradensis | reverse complement strand
AACAAGGAGAACGAAAAACAATTGAAAAATAAAATTCAAAACGAAAACTACCCCTAGAATGCGTGGGGAGGTTCACTCTAGTGCAGGAAACACAAAGAAGGATTTTCAGGTGAAGCCTACTAGAATAGGCCTTCACCTGAAAGAAAAAACTAGGCAATGAAAAAAATATACAAGTCCAAAACTTCTCTTAAAAATTAAAAATTCGGTAATGAAACCTACACCAAACGAAAGAGGAGAAAAAACTGAACAAGATGAACTTGTTAAATGAAAGAAATCCGATAGAAAACGAGACAAAAATCGCCGAAAACACAATCAAAACAACAAGTGTTTGGTTGGAATGCGGCCACACAATGCACTGCAATGCTATAGGTACAATAATAGCACAGAGAGCGGGAGCGGAACGAAAACACGTCTACCTCCGACCAAGGACAGTGTGTGTGTGTGTGTGTGTGTGTGCCGATAAGTGGCAAGTAGCCTTGCTATAAGGTGCTTTTACATAGGTAGTGTTTTTTTTGATGATGGATAAAGGTGAAATTGATAAGATTTGAATATAAGATAATTGATTTTAAAAAATATATAAATGCTGTTATCCCTTATGTACAAATGGTTCAATAACTTTCATTACACTCATGGAATTCAAGAACAGCAAATGATCATAATATTAATACATAATTAATAATATATTTAACTTATAAATCTCGTCTTTGGATTGGTATATTCGTAAAACTACACTGGCTGTAGGCATGTGTGTAGCACCTATGCAAAGTAGTAATTCACTTTTGATTTTTTAATCATTTTCTGTTTTTTAATTTAACTTCACTCAATACTGTCTTAAACTTCAAAAAAACATAATACGAAATAATCAAATTAAATTTTTATGAACATATTGAGACCGTCAAGTAGATGCAATAATAATTGTTATTAGTTTCGGACAGGTGAAATGTGTATTATTTTTTCCCACTTTTATGTAGCTAAATTCCTTTGATATTGTGTTTACCTGATAATTCAGAATGGTTTCCGGATCAGCGTCTGCTCCGGTGGTCAGGCGTAAAAAAAAGCCTTAAAGTCCCACTACCACTGGGAGTGGAAATGTTTTGCTGCACTCTCTCTTCTACTGGAATAAAACATGATTGAAATTAAAATTAACAAGTATATAGGTATTGAAAAGAATTACTGTAACAATTAAAAGAAGAGAGACAACCACGTTATAAGTAAGTGATGGAATGTAGGAACAGTGTGTATTTATTAAGTATACTATTTTAAAGCGGTCGTCGTCGGGGAACCCCTTCCCTTTGACTACCTCCCCGACGGCGACGACAAAGACAACACGGACGGATGATGACACAGACGGAGACGACCACGACGTGGGGAACCCCTGCCCTCCCCATATGCTTGTGGCTGGTTCTGACCAGCACAGGCCTGTCCACCCCTTGTCCCCCGCGTCATCCCTTACGTCCCTCCCTTCGTCTCGATTAGCCAAGTTGCATAAATATGAGACGTAAAGCAATATCCAATAATAAACGAAATCGACCTTGGCAATTCTTTTTATGACAATGATATGAAAAACACATTTAACCTTATTAACCGTATTTTACATTCATACATAGTTAACTAAATATCTTGGAGGCGCGAATAATCTTTGCCGTTGAAGCGCCCTAAAACTACTAATACTAATACTAATACTTCGACACTGACGCTACGTAGTTACGTAAATATTATCGACAGAACAATCCATTACTGATGGCGAAGTCTTGGTACCCTGAGGTATGTACGCTCTGGTGATTGGTGGCGAGTAGTTCCCCTGCCGATCGCTGATGATTAGACTCCCTGATGTTCGATGACGGTTCATTGAAGGGAAACCTTCATTGAACTTATTTAGAATGTCTGTGCTGAGGCTCTTTTCGTCCCAAAATCTTACAATGTCTATTTGGCCTCTCTGCACAACTTTATTCAGAGATTCGTCGAAACATACTACAAAATCTTCAACACGCTTCAAACCTGTGACAATTTATCTCTGAAATAGTGTGCTAAACCATGATTTATCACATGGGATGTCTTTGTACTTCCCTGTTCATACTAAGTCGCTATTTTACTGTCAGAAAGAAAGAATTCAAGGAATGTTTTTTTGAACTACTTCCAAAACCCAAAGTATTTCTGCTTTTGTCACATCACACAATTTTTCATACCAAAAAATGAAGGCCACAAATGTGTACAGTGTAGTTTAAAGGTTTTAAAATTTTAACAATTATAAAATATTAAATTGATTTATATTTTTAAAATTTTATATTTCAGAGCATGAATTACAATCTTAAAAATAAAAAAGTAAGTTTACTTGATTTATTAGAGATCATGAGTAATTAATAATGAGTAATTGTCATGCATTCTGATGAACAGTTCCATTTCTTAACGCGCATGGAAGTTACGGAAACACTCTGGGCAGAGTGGATCCTTGCATCTGTCACACTGGTACCCCGTTCTCTTCTTACATGCTGCGTCATGACATCTTGGAGGATTTTTGCACGGTATCTTTATAGGAAAATGCAGATTTCCATCGAGTCGCAGCTCCACTGAAGCCGTCACCGTGGCTCGCCGTTTCACAGGTGGAGCCGGTCCTTCCTCAGCAGACCCCTACCTCTAGGCCTACCCCTAGCTCTACCTCTTCCAACGTTTGTAGGCTGTTGGGGTTGATCAGGCTCATTGGACTGGTCATCAACATCTTCATCCTCAATTTCTGATGAGCTTGCCCTAGAGCTTGCTGATTCATTAGCATTAGGCCTACCTGTCAAGCTGCCATCCAATTCATACTCGTCAGAATCCCCCAGAAACTCATTTTCTGACTCAACTCTCATAAAGTTAGTAATATCTTGGATGTTCATTTGGCCTACCTAGTTAAAAGACGATATCTTGAATCCTGGAATAGAAAACATGTGATAAGGCCTTGGCCAACATAACCTGAAAAATTAAAGGGCTTGCAACGTCAAAAATTCGACTTCTACCCTGATCCCCACCACCCTATGGAACTATAACTAGGCCTACTGGTTTATTACATTGTATCATGTGTGCTGTTACACGTTAAACCCAGCAATAACATCAAAAATCATAAAATATTAGTCTAGTTTGTACTTGAGTAAGTAAGTAAGTAAGTAATTGATTTATTTAGCAATACAACTGCTATTACATACAATGTACATTGTTATGATACAAGATAAAATATACAACCAGGCAGGTATAACAACATGTTAAAAGTGGACAATACAGGCAAGGATAATCTACCAAATCTCTTTAAGTACATATTCCCTACATTGGGTTTTAAACTTATGCACACACACCTCATCCTTGAGACTTTTACTAAGCCCATTGTAGACCCTAACTCCACTATAGAAAACACTGTTCTGTGTCCTACACTTATTGCACCTCCTAACCTCTATATCATTACAATTTCTCATATTATACTTAACAGAGTCTGACACATACTTAATATTCTTACTAAAATAACCAGGTAACATACCTTTGGTTAACTTGTGAACAAATATTAATACATTAAAATGAATAAGTTGATTAACTGATAGCATATCTAGTCTGGCCAACATGACTCTCACTGGAGTGTATTTGTCACATTTAAGTAATATTCGCATCCCTTTATTTTGCATCTTTTGTAGCATAGCTAAATCTTGAAGAGGGATACCCCACAACAATGTATTACAATAGTTAAAATGTGGCATTACTATTGCATTAAAAACTAGTTTTCTAGTTCTCGCAGAAAGGTTATTACCAATTCTCCCTAGAAATCCAATTTTCTTCCCTAAATATTCAACATGCTTGTCTAGTTTTAAGTACTGATCAATAATTATACCCAAATATTTTATTTCACTAACAAAATGTATATTTTCACCATCAATACTAATCAAGTTTTCATTACAACTCTCCATCACTTTGTCTCTGCTTTTCATTGATGAGGTTAACAACATACATTTAGTTTTACTTAGATTTAACTTCAATTTATTAAGCTTAAGCCATTCAGATAATTTAACTAAAACTCTATTCATTGCATCACAAATCTCTTGAACACTAAGCCCTGAACATGATAACAGCGAGTCGTCTGCAAACAAGTTTATAAAAATGTTTTTATCATCATTAATACTGAATACGTATATCATTTACATAGATAATGAACAATAACGGCCCCAACACAGAGCCCTGAGGGACACCATGCTCACATAATAATTCCCCTGAAACTTCATTTTGGAATTTAGTTATTTGCTTCCTATCAGTTAAATAGCTTTCCAACCAATCCAATGCCTTACCCCTTACTCCATAATTGTGCAACTTATTTAGTAATATCTGTCTATCAATCGTTTCAAATGCTCTTTTAATGTCTAGGAAGACAGCAACAGTGACTTTACCATCATCAAAATCTTTCATCCAATTATCAATGACCAATTGTAATGCTGTTTCGCAAGAATGACCATTTCTAAATCCAGATTGATGCTCATGCAAAATACCCTGTTTATCAAAAAAGCCTAACAGCTGCTCATGTATTACTTTTTTAAGCACTTTCTCGTAAGTAGGGAGGAGCATATTAATTGGGCGGAAATCTTCAGGGTTTTTTGGCTTAGGAATTTTACCAATGGGGATAACCTCTGCAACTAGCCATTCTTTTGGTACCTTACCAGACCAAATTGACTGGTTTATTATGCTCAACAGAGCATGCCCCCCTCTACGTAAAGTCTTTTTCAATAATAATGTTGATATTCCCTTTTCCGTCCCTTTCTTGTTTGGCATTTTAAGTATGATGCGGCGAAGTTTGCTCAGAGTTATCACTTGAAAATCCGAAAGTATATTTTTATTTATGCCGTCATTATTATCTATATTTATTATCCCTTCAAGTACTGTAGGCCTATCTTCAGTTCTCAAATTCTCAGCATTACCCGCATCTACTAGCGGCGTACCAATACTGTGAACAATGTCCTGTATACTACTTATGTAATAATGATTGAACTTTACAGCACTACTTACATTGTCACTGTTATTTTGAAACACAATATTATCTTTACAGTAATTATTTCCTTTAGTCCCTTATACTCATCCCAATCCTCATTAGCATGAGTCAACTGAGCCTTGATGTACATGTCATCCCTCAACCTTTGATACCTTTGCACTTCATTATTAAACCAAGGATTTGCCCTTAATTTGTTGTCTACAGTGATGAGCTTCTTAGGAGCAACTGTATTTAAACATTCCACCGTCCACATGGACGAGAGGAATGATTTTAAACTAAAACCTAATTTAAAAGAAATTTTATCTGATGAATCTGAGAACATAACCAATGTTTTTAAATACCTGAAATCAACACAGCTGTACAATAAGATTTAAAAACAACATGCCATTATATAAGAGAATACGGGCACTGATAACCTTAGTGTTGTGTGCCCTTAAACCCTAATAACTAACTAACTACATGTAACATATTCACTAGCCAACAAATCAACATCATTACTTTCATAATTCCAATCTTTTTCCAGCAACATTTCATTGATAAAATCATAATCCACATCCTCAAGTTTACGTCTTACCCATGCTTTCTCTATTTCTACTTTCTTTTTCAACTCTTTTGAACCTAAATTTATTTGTAATAATTTATGATCTGATATGGTTGGTCTGGATCTTACTTTAACTTGGGTTTGTGTGTTCCTAGAGATAACTAGATCAATTAGACTCATGCTATCCTTGGTCACTCTAGTGTAACTTTTTACCATCTGATGAAAACCAGATCTTTGTATTATATTTTTTAAAGCACTGCTATAAGTTGACACCACCTTCATATTTATGTTACTCAGGCACACTATACACAAATGTGTCCAAGTATGTTTGATACGATTTTAATGAAAAAACTAATCAAATTGAATTTATATTGCTACTTTATTATAATAAAACTAATAATATATATATAGTAAAACATATATTTACCTTACAAATATGACATTAGTCAGGTAAAAACTGCCAATCAACAAATGCAATGTGTTCTTCTTCTTTGTAGGGCCATCAAATTCTAACTCGCAACCTTCTCGTAGTTTGGCCCGTGATTAGGGGAGTTCTTCTCCCTGAAACTAATGGCGAGCTCTGGGTCGTCGTCGGGGAACTTTCCCCTTCCCTTTGACTACCTCCCCGACGGCGACGACAATGACAACACAGACGGATGATAACACAGATGGAGACGACCACGACGTGGGGGAACCCTTGCCCTCCCCATATGCTTCTTCTTCTTTTTCTGAGTATTGGCTTCGGATACTTAGTCCATGCAGCCAGTTCATGTGAGTGTTAAATTGGAACATAGAATACTAATCTTTGATAGAATTACAGAGCTAGGGGAGGATCAAAGATAATACTATTACTGCTTACGTTGATAGGATAGTTGGGTTACTACAATCTTCTCGCTCTGGGCTTCCAGCTTCCATCTGATACCTCTCAAACCACGACCTAGCTTCGTACACTTCCTCTAGCTCCTGCTCACGCTCCAGGCGTCTCTCTTCTTCGTCCATCCACTCTCTGGCAATTCCAACTCGCAACCTTCTCGTGGTTTGAACCGTGATTAGGGGAGTTCTTCTCCCTGAAACTAATGGCGAGCTCTGGGTCGTCGTCGGGGAACCCCTTCCTATTGACTACCTCCCCGACGGCGACGACAATGACAACACGGACGGATGATGACACAAGACGGAGACGACCACGACGTGGGGGAACCCCTGCCCTCCCCATACGCTTGTGGCTGGTTCTGACCAGCACAGGCCTGTCCATCCCTTGTCCCCCCGCGTCATCCCTTACGTCCCTCCCTTCGTCTCGATTAGCAAAGTTGCATAAATATGAGACGTTAAGCAATAACCAATCAAAAAACTACCCCTTCTTCCCATTTCCCACTCATGGCTATTCGGCGCTCCTTCTCTTCTACCAGAGAATGGTGCATAATAATATTCTCTTCATCTTCGTTCAAAAACAACAAAGCAATATTAATAATAAAAATGGTAAATGGCCATAACCATCATGACTTGTCCCTTGATTTTAATGCTCACCATGTAGACTGGGGCTCAACGACATCAGACCGTAGAGGCGATGTTGTGGCAGATTTCGTGCAGAACGCAAACGTTTTCCTCTTAAATTCGGACCAGTTGACACATTTCACTTCTTACACTGGAACCTTATCGGCAATAGATCTTGTGATGTGCACACCCATCCTGTCCCTGGACTTGGGAGGTAATAATTACATTGGATGATCTTCACAGTAGTGACCACTTTCCACTTGAGATACATTTCGCAAACAACCGACCAGTGTTCCGCCCAGAACAACGATAAAAATTACATTAAGCTGATTGGGGCAAATATCATGCATGACCTGAGTGAGCCTGCATTGCAAAAAGTAGACTTCACTCGTTTTCGTGATTCCAACGAACCTGCACATGGGAAGCCATGCCGAAATAACACCATTTTTGGGAATGTTATTTGATAAAAAGTTATCGTGGAGGCCACATATTCAACAGTAACGAACCAAGTGTTTAAAAGCCTTAAACATCCTACGAGTGCTCAGCAATACTAATTGGGGAGCTGATAGTAAAACCATGTTACATCTTTATCGCTCCCTTATCCGCTCCAAGTTGGATTTTGCTAGTTTAATTTATTATTTGGCTAGACCTTCTTATATCAAGACGTTGGATACAGTTCACCACACAGGTATAAGACTATCCACAGGAGCTTTCCGTACGAGCCCTATTCCCAGTCTTCTTTGCGAATCTGCAGAACCATCTCTATCCTCCAGAAGAAAGTACTTAATGCTTAATTACATCGCCTCATTAAAAGGATCTCCTACAACCCAGCCTATAAAGCAGTTTTGACCCTCCATTTCAAATTCGTATGAAGTTCGCCTGAAGGCCTCGAGCCCGGTGGGCATCCGCCCCCTGGAACTACTACAGGCCTTAAACATTACACTTCCCCTTGTTTTCTATAAATCATATGGGGCAACCCCACCTTGGACACTGAATAAACCATGCTGTATAACACAGCTCTCAAAATACAAAAAGGCCACCACATCAAACAAACAATATCAAGCTAATATCAAGCAATATCAACTCAAAATACTGTATATTATATTTCAACATTCCGAAATCAAATTCCACACTCCCACAACTCACCGCCATCTGTCCAATGTACTGTTCAATGTACTCACATATGTTCAGAGAGCAAAGCTTTCCACAGCCTTGCTGACGACCCTTTGCTGCCCGTAGCTCCTTCTCTTCAAGCTCGGCTATTCGAGCGTGGAGTAGGCCTACAACGGAATCGGTGTGGGGAAGGGAATCACTTGAAAAGTTGGTTGGGGATGGGGGGCAATGCTCATGAATGGCTTCAGAATGGGTGTGTGGTTGCGGATATGAGGAAGGTTCAGGAAGTTGTGTGCTCGAATGAGGGGGATTAAAAAATTGAAACTGGGATTGACTGAAAATGATTGTGGTTCATCTTGGTCAGTGCTCATGGCATCTTAGTTTGCCGACTAAACTTGGGTTCTAGTGGGGAACATTGGAGTTTGCAATTGCCGTAGTTTCCCCTTTGAGAAACTCTTGCAACTCGTTTTTTTTCTGCAAAAAATATAATGCCCTGTATTGTCTCAATAGGTATGTCTCAATCTTAACCTAAATATAAACTCAGAGGTAAACAGGCATCTGTGAAAAAATACATAGGGCCTAATACAGTTAAAACCATAGTACAGAAAAGTTAGGCGACCAATTTAAACGAAGACTGTAGGCCTACTAGGCCTTATGGTAAATTACGACTGCTATTTGAACCCTTGACTTGGGATTTGGCCTACGGCAGATTTACGACCGCTAACTAAAGCAACAGACAAGTTTTGTACTGCCCAATTCTAGGTCTTCCGATGAAATGTGTAGGCCCTAGGCTAAATTGCTATTACGGCTGAGCGTTTTGAATATCCACAATGGTTAATACCCACTTTGTAAAATTAAGCATTTAAATTTTTAGGCAACATAACCTAAAAAGTAGGCTTAGCCTCCTAGCCTTTCTTCATTTAACACAGCCTTAAATCATATTATTTTCTTCTTTCACTTTTTTTTCTCCATACTTGCCGGGCCCCCTCTGCAACGAGCACACCTCCGTTCCCACCCAGTTTAACCCATCCTATCCCAAAATCCCACTCCTTCTCATTAACCCCACACGTTTTTCCCTTACTTTCCCCCTATTGGAAAGAAGAAAACATGGTGGTTACCACAATTTTGGAAAAGAAAATTTGGAAGATTCCAATACAATTGACATGGGCACTGATAACTCTATGTTGAGTGCCCTAAAACAACATTAACTAACTAAACATCCTAGGTTTAAGTTACTGTTTGAAAATGTTATTTATTATATTTATTATATAATTTGTCTTTTCGGAAATTTTCAACATGTCGATGGTAAATCTTAACCTATTTCCCTTTCATGTTTGAAAGTTTAACAAGTCATTTTATGCACGTGCAGACAGGTGCAGCGGCAGCCATGTTCCCCTTAAACTTTTTTGCACGTGGCCATTTGAATAGATAGGCTAGGCCTAGTAGGCCTAGTCATTGAGTTTGCGTAGGCCTATATTCTGAAAAGTTACTTACCTCCAAATCAGAGCGGCAAACCAACTACTTGCTGATATTTTCCTTTTGATATCCACCGAAATGTTGTCATTTTGTTTATTTCAATTCCTGATCTTGGCGCATCCAGAACACATTTTGTAGGCACTACGCTTAACGTGTAATTTTCATTAACCCATAACAACAATGACAAATTTTTGGTCGTAAAAAACACCCCTCATTCTCTCTTTTTTGCTTTTTCCCCCGCAATTACCTGGCTACAGAGGTGGCGGCTTCCCCAGACATTTCGAGATTTAAAAGCGAAAACGAAGCTAGGTAGGTTCCGCTCTTGTTTGGACTCCACAGTTTCATGACGTTGGCTTCAGTTTCTGGGTGAATGGCCTTCAAATTCCAACTCGACACCTTCTCGCGGTTTGGCCCGTGAATAGGGGAGTTTTACTCCCTGAAAAATAATGGCGAGCTCTGGGTCGTCGTCGGGGAACCCCTTCCCTTTGACTACGTCCCCGACGGCGACGACAAAGACAACACGGACGGATGATGACACAGACGGCGACGACCACGACGTGGGGGAACCCCTGCCCTCCCAAAAAGCTTGTGGCTGGTTCTGACCAGCACAGGCCTGTCCACCCCCTTTTCCCCCCGCGTCATCCCTTCCGTCCCCCCCTTGTCTCGATTAGCCAAGTTGCATAAAAATGAGACGTAAAGCAATACCCAATCTACTTCAACTCCTCAGTTGAATAGAGTTATACTTCTAATTTATAAAACTGGTTTAAATTACTGAAGAGGATTATCTAAATCAAACACATCTTGGAGTTCAATTGCTTAAGTCATCATGTAACATCGAAAAATTTCCAACTCGACACCTTCTCGCGGTTTTGGCCGTGAATAGGGGAGTTTCACTCCCTGAAACTAATGGCGAGCTCTGGGTCGTCGTCGGGGAACCCCTTCCCTTTGACTACCTCCCGACGGCGATGACAAAGACAACACGGACGGATGATGACCACAGACGGAGACGACACGACGGGGGGGAACCCCTGCCCTCCCCATATGCTTGTGGCGGTTCTGTCAGCACAGGCCTGTCCACCCCTTGTCCCCCCCGCGTCATCCCTTACGTCCCTCCCTTCGTCTCGATTAGCCAAGTTGCATAAATATGAGACGTAAAGCAATATCATATCATATGACCTCGCCGACCCGCACCTTTTGACCGTTATCTACACAGCGTCACCTTAGTACTTATTTGTGTCATATCTACTTTTCGTTTTTTTGAAGTTAGATGTTTTAGTGTTATTGTTGTGCTCATTGTTAAGAAGAGAAGAATAACTACCACCTCCTTAACCGTTTTCTACACTTGTCCCCAGGGGTATGACCTGCTTCGCCCCCAAATTAAAAGAACCCTTTTTATCTCAAAACCTTTTCTTTTATGCATGGAGGAGCAGTTTTACAATAATACATAATATGTTAAATTTATACAATGCAACAACCATTGTAAATAAAAATCCATTTTAAATGATATTTTTTTGCGAATATCGGCCGCAGGTATATACAACAACAATTAAGTGCTAAAAAGAAGAGATTTGACCATTATGTGCAGCTTTTTGTCTATATATTATACTAAAACACTTTTTTCATTTGAGTGGTCATAATAGGAATGTGGTCATGATGCCTACTCGATAGCGGGGTGGTTGGGTTTCGGTTGGTTTTATTTACAATCCCCGGAAAATTTTGGTTGCAATTAGGTCTACAGAGCTACCAAATGGCTTGGTAAAGTGTTAGCAAGGATCTTAAACACTTTTTAAACCTTTGAATCGTTCTCTCTACGGGAACACGGGCTCAACCAATTGAGCAGGTTGCATCAGCATATCCTTTGAAGAAGGGTGGTCGGTAAGGTGACCATATTTTGAAAGTTACAAACCGGACAATTAAAGTGTAAGAATGGATTGGATAAAAGTACACCACACTGGGATTGGTGGTGATGGTATTTTTGTTGAGTGTTATTTAACAAGTAAAACTTCCCACTTCAAACATGAATAATGCCTTATTAGTTGACCGATTGAATGAAATAAAAAGCAAATAATACGTTAATATAATCCTCGTGACGATGATAATGACTCTTAGAGGGGTTTGTTGTGTTTACAGTGCTAATATGGTCAACTGTTACATTTATTCACTATTCGTGGTTTTGCTCCATCATTACGCTAATATCAGTGTAACAAATTAAAAGTTCAATGCCTTCTCGTTCGATTGCTATACTTTTTTTAAATACTGTTAGAAGGAAAAAGTTTGGGGTTTGGGGGTTGGGTGTTAATGGCATAAATGGCCCAACGTTCAGCATTGTAATTCCTATTCGCGGTATGCCAGTCA
>JAMZAV010015772.1:0-10946 GCA_024449915.1 Sweltsa coloradensis | reverse complement strand
AGTCGGGTCAGCCTGGTCGTACCAACGTAATTATATTGGCTCACAAAAAGCCACTTTGAAATAAGAAAGTGTTGATTGAGTTGACGTAGAATGCTGATGTAAGTTGACGAACCACTCTAAATATTTGTGCTGAGTCAACAAGGGTAGAAGGGGAGGGGATGTAGAGGTCCTGAAACAAAGGGAGGTGACTGGATGGTTGAGATACGTTCGGATACCGAGACAAATAAACCTTCCGTGCGAAAGTAAAAGGAGCGTGCTCGATAAAAAGTATATTCGCTGTGAGCCTGATAAAAACATTACAAATTACTTCTTTTAAGATGACTCAAGAAGCAACAAGTTTGAATAATAGACAGAAGAAAAATCTCGTTTGTTGAGTTTATTACAAAAAGTAAAAATAGTCCTAGATCCACTCTTGCGTCTCTGGAAAAGACACGGGATACCTGCGTATGAATATCACTCCCGTATACAAGAGCTGACAAACTTGAAATGCCGGATAAGAAAGGGTAAAATTGAATACTCCTTCTGCTACGCTTGAATTTGGTTTTTACGATTTTCTCATTTCCATAAAAATGTAATGTTATTTCTCTCCGTCAGAAAGTCCCGCTGTCGTATTTCCCTCCAGCACTGAACGTGTATCTGTGATTGATACGGCGTCACGTGACTAGGCGCGAGACGGAAACTGTAAATTGCTTTTTCATGTAAAGTAATAACATTTCTTTGTAGAAAGTGTCACATTTGCACGTAAGACGTTGACTCATGTTGGCTCAATGCCGGAGACCACGATTAAGTGACACTCTTGATATTTGTGTGAGCCTAATTCAAGGAATGATTTTCTGAATAATTTCATGAAATATATTGTGGGAAATATAGCAACAAGCAGAGAAATGAGCGACAATTTTACGACATATAAAACAAGCTATAAAGAAATCACGTCTATAGATTTGTCGCCATAAATAATGAAGCACAGGGAGGGGTGGGATTTTTGCGTAAAATACAACCCTTATTTTACGGCTGATGGGATGCGAGGAAACGGGGCGGCTCGTGTATGGAAATATATACATCGTGTCTTTTTTATTTCCGCATCAGTTCTTCGATGTGAAAGTTCACCGTTCACATCACACGCTGTTGGTACGCGTCGTGGGTCATGTCAATCCCGGGGGACGGGGGGGGGGGGGGGTCCGTTTTAAATAAAGTTAATAAGCAACCGTTCGCTTCGTTTGGTCGGGTCGTGTGCGTGTAGTTACACCACTGATCTGAATGTATTCATTTCAGTCATGTTTTAACAATCAAGTTTCCGTTTTGGTGGAGGTGCCGAGTCTCTATCATTTTTTCACGATATATCTAATCAGAAAAACAATATAATATCTACTTATCACAGGCATGTCGTATCTTGCGTGTGCGTGTGCGTGTGCGTGTGCGTGTGTCTCTCACACATGTCATTTCAGATACCCCAGCAGGACGTTTATTGTCGTAACACAAAGCTACTCTAATACCACTTTCTGTTTTCTAAGATTATTTCTGAAAAGCAATCCCAAGTGGCAGTAAATAAAGCAGCACATTGTTGTAACGGGTAAATAAAGGAAGATGCTTCCGACACTTAGCCCGCAGGAACATTGTGCTAAGACACATAGTAGCTGGAGGTACCAGCATCATATGTGGGTCACTCGCACACCCATACACACCCATACACACCCATACACACCCATACACGCATGAGCACGTGCAGCTTCGCAAGATAACTTGCGAGTATTTGTTACGCCTAAATTTATTTTCTGTCAAATCAATACAGATTTGATTAATATCAAAGTTTTTAAATTTAATTTCGTGTATATTTTACCACAAAAGCAGCATTGAGTTTGGATAGTTCCTGTTTTTGGATCAATTGAAGTAGGCGACAGCTATAAATCGTACATTCAAGGTAATTAAATATTATATATTATGTTTTGTTATCGTTTGCGTACAGTGATACAGGAACTAGGGTAGACAAGCATTCTTATTGCACCAATTTTCAAAGCCGATTTGTAGATGACCTGGGAATCTTCTACAGATCGGTAAATTTATCAACAGCTCAAAGACACGTGCAAATTGGATTGAACAATATAAGTGAATGGGCTCGAAAGCGGGGGACACGATTCTCTCCCGAAAAAACTCAGTGCATTCACTTTTGCCGTCTTCAAGGAATCCAAAATGACCCACAACTATCGTTTAACAATGTAGAACTTCTATTCAAAACAAATGTCCGTCTTCTCGGCATGGTGTTTGACAAAAAGCTAAATTGGAAAGACCACGTTGTTGAGTTACGCAAAAAATGCATGTTGAAAATCAACCTATTGAAAGTTCTCAGTAATACATCGTGGGGTGCAGATAGGACTTGCATGTTGAGAATTTACGGATCTCTAGTTTGCTCCAAGATGGACTATGGATGTTTCGTATACTCTTCAGCAAGTAACACAACCCTTAAACTTCTAGACACTGTCCACCATTGTGGTCTTCGTATTGCTCTTGGTGCATTTCGAACAAGCCCGGTAGTCAGCTTGTATGCCGAGTCAGGTGTGTCCTCCTTAGCAGAACGGAGAAACCTCTTGATGGGTACGTATGTAATGAAAATTAAAGCTATGCCTAACCATCCAGCAAATCGGAATGTTTTTTAAGACGACATATGTCAGCCACTTTGATCAACAAACCAAGGCATCTCTTCCAACGGGATTAAGATGTAAACTTTTGTTTAATCTTATAGAATTTCATCTGCCAAAAGTTTTTAATTTTGTATTTAGCAATAACCCGCCCTGGTTTACACCAGAGCCGATTATTATATTTGACCTTTGTCGTTTTGATAAAAACTCTACTTGCGATAGTGTATTCAAAATTAAATTTTAGAAAGATTTGCCATGAACATCAAAGGTTTACTTTGGTATTCTCATGATGGCTCCAAATTGACACACAGGTTGGAAGTGCCTTTATTGCTCCACCTTAACTGAACGTTTCAGGCTAAGCGACGTGTGTTCAGTTTTCACTGCAGAGTTATTCGCCATCCGTGAAGCTCTTAAATACATTCTACGCTGTCGTTGTGGAGAATACCTTTTGTGTTCAGATAGCTTAAGTTCACTTCAAGCTATAAAACTCATGTATTCTAGTCATCATTTGGTACAAGACATCCAATTCTATTTAGAAAAACTAACCTCTAAGGGATATATAATAGAGTTTTGCTGGATACCTGGACACGTGGGCATAGAGGGAAATGAACACGCTGATCGGGCTACTAAGGAAGCTTCCCAGCGTCGCGACGTTGATTTCAATCTAGTTCCCGTTCCAGATGTCAAGAGTGGATACAAGCAAAGATTGTTGGATTTGCGACAAGCATCGTGGGATGTGTTGCAAAATAACAAATTGCATAGTGTGATGCCCACATTGACTAACAAATTCGTCCACCTACGTCTCGACTCTCACGTAGAGAAGAGGTGGTATTGTCTAGAATTCGTATAGGCCATACACGCCTAACACACGGATATCTCTTAACCAGAGAAAAGGTTATTCCCATATGTGACACATGTGATGTACCTTTAACCGTGCACCATATGCTAGCAGAATGTGCCAAATATGATGCAGTGCGCACGCAATTTGATCTCTCCCAATCATATGAAGAACTTCTATCATATGATAACGGCGACAAACTTTCTAAATTTCTCATCCATTGTAATCTATTTAACAAAATTTAATTCACATCTTACACATTTGTTTCTTTTCTTTATTTTCAATTACATACATAACTTTTATTTTGCTATTACTTTCTTCATCATCAATTTATTTTGTTATTTATACACTTAGAAAACAATCTAATCATCAAACATACCTGCATTCACTCTTCTCATTTCCTTTCATTCACAGGCGGCGCAATATGACCTAACCGGTTGAAGCGCCCTAGTTTCTCACGTCGTCGTCGTCAAAGCCGATTCACACAATGTTTCATACTTGACAACAATAATTACGTACGGTAGTACAAAAAATTTGTTCGTAGCAAAGCACTTTCCAAACATTATTTCTAGGAAATGAGTAACAAATCCTTTCAACAAGCTATTTCATGTGAGGGTTTTCTTTAATTAAAACAAAATTTAAAAATTAATACCAAACAAAGTGTGGCATTTTAATTATATACGCCAAGAAATTTGCTATTATTGGCTGTACATTTGTCCATTACCTACAATTACACAAGGTTCTATTCAAATAAAATTCGATTGGGTTACTTAAATGAAGTGTTTGATGCTTAATCGGTAAACATATATTTTTAAACGCTATACAAAATGAGGATTCTACTAAAGATTAGGTTTTCCTATACCTATTGAAAAGCATTGTTTTCTCAAGTTTTAAGGGGGCTATACCCTCCAACCTGGTGGGCCCGCTGCGGTGCGTGCGGCCTTAAGGACCAGGACATGCGGTTTTTGTCCTCGCAACTAAGTTAAGAGCGGCCGGCCAAGCAGTCTCATCTAATTAAACCCGCACAATGCCAAACAATGCAACGAGGAAGAGCAAACACTCGACGCAATAAGAGGGGGATTATTCCGGACAAGGAGGGGAACAAACAGGGAGTTTCCACACACACAACAATGTTTCTTGTCGCGTGGAAAGTTTCTAGATTGGCGACCGATGAATTCACAATGAACAATGCCTTTAATCTGTTTAAGAAAGAAATTAAAAACTTTTTTAGCAATTTAGCAAAGGGCACTAATTGTTGTCGAGGCAAGAGAACCTAGACAAGCAAGAGTGGCCATACGGTAATTTCGGCCGCCATGTTTTTGATAAACAATTTTTTAGTTTCGTCAGCTGTCGTGAGGTAAACAAATGTGGCCTACAACAGGCCAACATTTATATGTCTTTTTCAAGCCAAATTTGTTTACTTTTACGGCAGTTGACGAAACTAAAAAATGATTTGTCAAAAACATGGCGGCTTGAAGTACTGAATGGCCACTCTCTGGTGTTAGCTTATCTAGGCTCTCTAGTCGAGGCTAGCGAGGATAATACAAGGTCATTGCATCATTTTATAATATTTCGCAAACGTTCTGTTGAATACCACACTAGATTGCAAAGAATTCTCACAGGGAGACAGACCAGAATAGCAAAAACCAATCATATCAAAAACATACATTTTAAATCGCAAGTGCATGACAACGTTAAAATACCTTAAAACTTATAAGATTTATAAAATGCGCGAGTATAAGTTGGTTTTAATGGAGGGATGTAGTGCGCTAACTTCGTTGGAAAAAATCTAGGTTCACGATAATCACATGAATTTTGGAGGATTGAATTATATTTTTTATACAGAAATCGACTTTTTAATTTATAAATGTATGTAGGCCTCCCGCACTCAATACATTGCTTGTTATTGTTTCCGAATAATATTAAACGTGTTTAAAAAGATGAGTAGAAAGGGAATATTCAACAACTTTAGGTCATTTTGATTCCCAAATTTGGCATTATAGAGCGTCACAAAATCTCAAAATTATCTCTTTGTAACAAATTGAAAAACGTTGTTCCTCTATTCAACAACACAGTATATAATGACGATTATTTGCCATTGAAATGCATAAATACCAGTTGATTTAAAAACTTTGCACAATTCAAATTCATCTACTTTAATAAACTGTGAGTGAACACACTAAAAAGTCAAAAATAGCCTATTTAACAACCATGAACTTGCCTATTTAGCATCTTAAATGAAAAGCGCTAACTTCACCCACCTCTGCATTTTAATTAACTCTTCTAACGTGAAAAATAAAAGCTGTGAACGCTTAATTCCTCCCTCAACAAGCCCTAACAGTCCAACATACAGTTTGTACATGTTAGCAGCATAATTCTCTGCTCTCCGATAAAGTTTTGTGTATACTCAGATGCAGTAACGACTGTGGATGCTGTGCTTCATGGACAGAGTGGGGGCTTTACATTGAAGCCGAACTGAATATTCTGTGCGTCATTATATTCAAATTAAAAACAAATTAATGCAACCCTGTGACATGAATATTGATCACAATCACCGAGTGCATGAAGTGTGAGAAATACTAGTAGTGTAGTGCGCTGCTAATAGGTTAGTTGTAGTGGCACAAGCAGCCTAGGAACACTCGGGCCTAAGCGACAAAGCGTGTTGAACGATTACGTTAATTCATACAATGAAGATGAAACAAGGCAGAGATTTTGTTTGAAAGAGCGAAGATTTTAAATATTGTATTGGATATTGAATTTAAAATGGATGGAAAACGTAAAAATTTTATGAACTTGTTTTATGTTTAAATGTAAAATAATATACAGTGGCACAGTTGCTTTAGCTATGAGGGTTCACGTAAAAGATTTCATCGCTTACAGACATCAATATTTGCCAATAACTTTACATAAAAACTCAATGTCAGATGAAACGAAAACGAAGATCTACTCATTAAAATAATGAGTAGCTAAACATTGTGGGATTGCGTTTTTATATTGGTAAAATGAACAAAATAAAATGTAAATGAACTTCAGCATTGTGCCTTAAGACAATTCGTCTAAACGGGACCCCAATTTCGAAATGTATTGATAATGGTTATAACAACAATGTTTGTTATCAATCATATTTTTTTATATTATTTAGTTACTATTATGCGAAAACATCATAATCTTAAAAACCGTTGTACGTATTATTTCCCTCTTAAGTCATTATCTTTTTAATGTTTGTTTCAACATTGCGTAGTGGTACGTTTATATTAAAAGTACATCAATGGTTATGACCGGTAACAAGAAATGCATAGCAATGAGCTAGCACATCATCCACAAACCTGCATAATAAAATCATTAATAACTCTATTTGCTTGCAACATAATTCAGTTGTAGATGTGATTGCAGTGCATATTAATTTCTAATAATCATAGATCTAGCAGTGTTAAATCCCCCCTCAAGTACTTGTAGGAGAGGCGGTCTCCTCGCACCATCTACATTCATCTGTCTGTCTTCACGCCTGACTTAACGTCCTATTAATTAATACTCCTGCTCTGTTTGTTACATGAATCTAGTTCCCTGCTGTGAGTCTTGGTTAGCTGCACCGAGGGTCTAGATCGTGTTCTGATGCACACGATTCTCACCCTTGACGACATAAACAGCGCGGCTTGTTGACGACTAGATTCGCGTGTGAGACTGTGACGTTGCTATCTGATTGACATGCTTCATACAAGTACTTGTAAGAGAGGCGGCCTCCTCGCGACATCTATATTCATCTGTCTGTCTTCACGCCTGACTTAACGTCCTATTCATTAATACTCCTGCTCTGTTTGTTACATGAATCTAGTCCCTGCTGTAGTCTTGGTTAGCTGCACCGAGGGTCTAGATCGTGTTCTGATGCACACGATTCTCACCCTTGACGACATAAACAGCGCGGCTTGTTGACGGACTAGATTCGCGTGTGAGACTGTGACGTTGCTATCTGATTGACATGCTTCATACAAGTACTTGTAAGAGAGGCGGCCTCCTCGCGCCATCTATATTCATCTGTCTGTCTTCACGCCTGACTTAACGTCCTATTAATTAATACTCCTGCTCTGTTTGTTACATGAATCTAGTTCCCTGCTGTGAGTCTTGGTTAGCTGCACCGAGGGTCTAGATCGTGTTCTGATGCACACGATTCTCACCCTTGACGACATAAACAGCGCGGCTTGTTGACGACTAGATTCGCGTGTGAGACTGTGACGTTGCTATCTGATTGAAATGCTTCATACAAGTACTTGTAAGAGAGGCGGCCTCCTCGCGCCATCTATATTCATCTGTCTGTCTTCACGCCTGACTTAACGTCCTATTAATTAATACTCCTGCTCTGTTTGTTACATGAATCTAGTTCCCTGCTGTGAGTCTTGGTTAGCTGCACCGAGGGTCTAGATCGTGTTCTGATGCACACGATTCTCACCCTTGACGACATAAACAGCGCGGCTTGTTGCGGACTAGATTCGCGTGTGAGACTGTGACGTTGCTATCTGATTGACATGCTTCATACAAGTACTTGTAAGAGAGGCGGTCTCCTCGCTCCATCTATATTCATCTGTCTGTCTTCACGCCTGACTTAACGCTCTATTAATTAATACTCCTGCTCTGTTTGTTACATGAATCTAGTCCCTGCTGTGAGTCCTTTGCTTAGCTGCACCGAGGGTCTAGATCGTGTTCTGATGCACACGATTCCCACCCTTGACGACATAAACAGCGCGGCTTGTTGCAGACTAGATTCGCGTGTGAGACTGTGACGTTGCTATGATTGACATGCTTCATACAAGTACTTGTAAGAGAGGCGGTCTCCTCGCTCCATCTATGTTCATCTGTCTGTCTTCACGCCTGACTTAACGCCCTATTAATTAATACTCCTGCTCTGTTTGTTACATGAATCTAGTCCCTGCTGTGAGTCCCTTGTTTAGCTGCACCGAGGGTCTAGATCGTGTTCTGATGCACACGATTCTCACCCTTGACGACATAAACAGCGCGGCTTGTTGCGGACTAGATTCGCGTGTGAGACTGTGACGTTGCTATCTGATTGACATGCTTCATACAAGTACTTGTAAGAGAGGCGGTCTCCTCGCTCCATCTATATTCATCTGTCTGTCTTCACGCCTGACTTAACGCCCTATTAATTAATACTCCTGCTCTGTTTGTTACATGAATCTAGTTCCCTGCTGTGAGTCTTGGTTAGCTGCACCGAGGGTCTAGATCGTGTTCTGATGCACACGATTCCCACCCTTGACGACATAAACAGCGCGGCTTGTTGCAGACTAGATTCGCGTGTGAGACTGTGACGTTGCTATCTGATTGACATGCTTCATACAAGTACTTGTAAGAGAGGCGGTCCTCCTCGCACCATCTACATTCATCTGTCTGTCTTCACGCCTGACTTAACGCCCTATTAATTAATACTCCTGCTCTGTTTGTTGCATGAATCTATTCCCTGCTGTGAGTCTTGGTTAGCTGCACGAGGGTCTAGATCTGTTCTGATGCACACGATTCTCACCCTTGACGACATAAACAGCGCGGCTTGTTGCGGACTAGATTCGCGTGTGAGACTGTGCGTTGCTATCTGATTGACATGCTTCATACAAGTACTTGTAAGAGAGGCGGTCTCCTCGCACCATCTAATTCATCTGTTTGTCTTCACGCCTGATTAACGTCCTATTAATTAATACTCCTGCTCTGTTTGTTACATGAATCTAGTTCCCTGCTGTGAGTCTTGGTTAGCTGCACGGAGGGTCTAGATCGTTTCTGATGCACACGATTCTCACCCTTGACGACATAAACAGCGCGGCTTGTTGACGACTAGATTCGCGTGTGAGACTGTGACTTTGCTATCTGATTGACATGCTTCATACAAGTACTTGTAAGAGAGGCGGTCTCCTCGCGCCATCTATATTCATCTGTTTGTCTTCACGCCTGACTTAACGTCCTATTAATTAATACTCCTGCTCTGTTTTGTTACATGAATCTGTTCCCTGCTGTGAGTCTTGGTTAGCTGCACGGAGGGTCTAGATCGTGTTCTGATGCACACGATTCTCACCCTTGACGACATAAACAGCGCGGCTTGTTTGACGACTAGATTCGCGTGTGAGACTGTGACGTTGCTATCTGATTGACATGCTTCATACAAGTACTTGTAAGAGAGGCGGCCTCCTCGGCACCATCTATATTCATCTGTCTGTCTTCACGCCTGACTTAACGCCCTATTAATTAATACTCCTGCTCTGTTTGTTACATGAATCTAGTTCCCTGCTGTGAGTCTTGGTTAGCTGCACCGAGGGTCTAGATCGTGTTCTGATGCACACGATTCCCACCCTTGACGACATAAACAGCGCGGCTTGTTGCGACTAGATTCGCGTGTGAGACTGTGACGTTGCTACTGATTGACATGCTTCATACAAGTACTTGTAGGAGAGGCGGTCTCCTCGCACCATCTACATTCATCTGTCTGTCTTCACGCCTGACTTAACGTCCTATTAATTAATACTCCTGCTCTGTTTGTTACATGAATCTAGTTCCCTGCTGTGAGTCTTGGTTAGCTGCACCGAGGGTCTAGATCGTGTTCTGATGCACACGATTCTCACCCTTGACGACATAAACAGCGCGGCTTGTTGCGGACTAGATTCGCGTGTGAGACTGTGACGTTGCTGTATGATTGACATGCTTCATACAAGTACTTGTAAGAGAGGCGGTCTCCTCGCTCCATCTATGTTCATCTGTCTGTCTTCACGCCTGACTTAACGCCCTATTAATTAATACTCCCGCTCTGTTTGTTACATGATCTAGTTCCCTGCTGTGAGTCCTTTGCTTAGCTGCATGGAGGGTCTAGATCGTGTTCTGATGCACACAATTCTCACCCTTGACGACATAAACAGCGCGGCTTGTTGACGACTAGATTCGCGTGTGAGACTGTGACGTTGCTATCTGATTGACATGCGCCTATAAGTCAATCCAGATGTCATTATAGCTTATGCAGGGAATGAAACAGCACCGGCATTCTGAAAAGATATTTGGGTTCAAAGAAGCAATTGACAGGCAAAAGAGATAAGTGTCACACCCTCTCTTTGTGCGGCGCTCGTCAGTTGGACCCACCGAATCGCTGTTGCCAGGTTTGCTTTACTGACTGAACCTCATTTAATATAAATACAAAATGCATGTTTGAACCTTGCAACCCTGTAAGCAATGAAGACAAACGCGTGGCGATTGAGAAGATTAGTCGAACCCTTCGGTTCTTTTGTGGCATTGTCTAAGTAATAGCTGACCAATATCGAGTCTATTCACGGCTGTTCTTTTCAAAAATCTAGTGCTGTTTCATTCCCTGCATAGACTATAGAGAGGATATCTAGCCTAGAGCCTTTGACAAAATACAACCTGTAATGATATAAGTTCCCTTTGTCAAGTTATGTTATAATCCATTATATATCCACGACTGAACATGAGTTCTA
>JAMZAV010015771.1:0-12050 GCA_024449915.1 Sweltsa coloradensis | reverse complement strand
TAAATACTGATTATGGCTAGGTCTACATCAAATGCTGAGAAAGCCTAGGCCTAGCCCTTAGTACCTTATTCCAAGGCCTAGTCTTCTCATAACAGTGCTAGGCCCAGCAGAAATTATAGACTTCAACGGCGCCATGTGCTTTCAGCTCTTATTTTAATTTTGATATCGTTCACGTTTTCATTTTTTAAAAGTTTAACAAAAAAAAATATGCTATTGAATAAAATTACTTGAAATAGGCCGTACGACTACTTACGTAAAACCATTGATTAAAGAAGGAATGGTAAAACAATACGTAAAAAAAACAATTGAGGAAGCATACAGATTTGAAAATGCAGAGCCTGCTATACATATTTTATTTCAAACCCGCCACGGTCTTTGGGCAGGGTCCACTAGATACCTAACAAGCACTGGGAATAAGTATCTAGTGGACCCGGGTTTTTGGGGTTAGTGCAGGGGGCGCGATCTGCGTGGAGCTTTTGCGGGGACAAGCCAATTGTTATTAAATACCTCAAAAACTTACTTTAAAACCTATATTATATGGTTTTTTGGATCATTTTTTTTCATTTTTTTTCTTTAAAAAAAGCAATAAATCACCACTCCCTTTAAATGTCCATGTAAAATTAAACGGTGTAGCCCCACTCGTTTGGTCAAAAATCGGCCCAAATGTCACGAAAATATCGCGCCTAAAAATCGGAAAAATCGTAAAGTACGATATTCTTGATAAATATTTCTTCGATTGTACCCAAAAACGTGGCAAGTCTAAGTTCAAGAAAACGAAGGTCCCCTCCAATTTTCATCAAGATCGCATATGCCGTTTCCCCCGGAATCGTGCGAACAAACAGACAGAAAAACTAACAAAAACAAAACACCCGAGCTATTTTTCTTGGGGTAACGTAAGTGAAAAAAAAAAAAAAAAACAGAAAGTCAATTTAAAGTCTTCGCTTCGCGGATCCAAAAAAAGTGTAAAATTGCGATTTTCATGAGAAATTATTTTTCGATTGCGCTCAAATTTTACACAAAACATAAATTCATAAAATCAAGGTTCTGTGAAAATATCATTACAATCGGATAAAGCATGTAGATGTTTTTAAATCAAGAGATTTTTTTTTAAAACGAAAAAAGCGTAAAATTGTGACTTTTCATGAGATATTAGTTTTTCGATTGCGCTCAAAATTTTTCACCAATATATTAATTCATAAAATTAAGGTTCTTTGAAAAAAGCTTTACAATCGGATGAAGCATGTAGGTATTATAAGTCGAAAAAAGTTTAAAAAAAAAAAAAAAATCGTAAAGTTGCGATTTTTATAAGAAATAATTTTTCGATTGCGCTCAAAAATTTTACACGAATATATTAATTCATAAAATTAAAGGGTTTTTTAAAAAAAAAAATCATTACAATTGGATAAAGCATGTAGGTGTTATAAGTCGAAGAAATTTATTAAAAATTAAAAAAAAATCGTAAAATTTCGATTTTAAATGAGAAATAAATTTTTCGATTGCTCTCAAAACTTGGCAGTTCTAAGTTCAGAGATTTCGAAGGCCTCCATAAAATTTAATTGTAATTGGAGTATCGGTTTGCTGGAATAGTGTGGACAAACACACAAAAATACAAAAAAAATATTTGGGATTTTTTTCTCCAAGTGTAGTGAAATGGAATCTTCGCTTCGCTCGCTACGCTCATCCAATTATAAAATAAAGGCTAACGATTATATTAAATTGACTTAATCCTGTTATACTACCTGTGTCTTCTACTCAAAACAATGCAGAAAGGATATTCAGATAAGTTGAAACAATACTTGTTGTAATATTAGATGTTAGTTGACTACTACTACTTGCTTAGGACAACCATATTTAGGTTATGGGCGCACGCTCTCAAGCCATGAGCTAAGAATTTTTTACAACATCCGTCTTTTACATTAAAAACTCACAAATCCACGCTTTTTGATTGTTACAAAAATTTTGGGATATAATGACAAAAAAACGCTAAAATAGGATGGGATAGGACGCGAATGGTGCCTGAAGGTATGCAGTGAGGGCAGTGGCATAATTAGGAGGAGCGGGATAAGGCCTTCAAAATGTATTTTTGAACCCTAGAAATCGGAACTAAACCCAATAATATTCCAAAAAAAATCGCCTTGGCAAAAGTTTTCCGCTCTAATTTGGCCGCTCACAACAGGATTGCCCGGCCGGTTTTCTTCCCAATCCGCCCCTGCTTGCTAGGAAGTTGAACAAGCTGGACATTTTTCGTAGCGGCGCGAGCTCGCGCGAGCTGGCTCACCGCGACGGAGGCGGTTTATTCCATGTAAACAGGTGTAGGCCTACTCCCAGAGAGTTACCCGCGCGAGGCCCAACTCGCGCGATTTTCTCAATCGTCTGACAGGCGCTAACTGGTATTGACATTGGGGGTTACACTTGGTATACATTCCAAACATCTTTGCATTGTACTAATTCACGTCATGCCTTCTAAAGTGTATCTTTGTATCTTCACTGCCTTCCCCTTCATTTTTTGCATCATTTTTCGAAAATTATGATTACCATAAGTCTTTAACGTCTTGACCGTTTTAGCTGAAAATTTGAAAAATAGGAGAGAATGGTGTACTTATTGACCCTGAAAAAATTTCATAAGGATCGGAACATTTTTATTTTTTTATTTTTTTTTTTTTTTTATTTTTTTTAACCAACGATCGGATTTTGTTCAAAAACATACAGAAACCCCGCCTAGGTGGTATGTACAATGTGTGAAAAATTTTAGGTCGATCAGAAAAACGGTGCGACCTGTATCGAAGCAGTAACAAAAAGAAAAAAAAAAAAAAACAGACATTAGAGCCATAAGAGTCAAGTGGAGACGCTCGCTTCGCTCGCTAAATTAATAAAAATTTATTTCGAAACGAGTAATGTTTGGGACCTATTCTGAGGTCGAGGTATTTTTTTTTCATTTAAGAGGATGGATACTCGCGAAATTAAACTACGCGAAATTACATTTTTTCGTGATATCTCGAGAACGATGCAAATATCTAAAAACGGATTCTAGACCGAATTGTGGTTTTGTTAGAACTATATAATGCAAGAAAAAATATTCAAATTGGTGCGGTTTATATTTAAAATATGCATTTAATTTGGATGAGCGAAGCGAAGACTTTAATTTCACCGACCCCCCAAAAAATTAGCTCGGGTGTTGTTTTTTTCCCGCTCTTTACCGGGCAAACGGCATATATGCGATCTTGATGAAAATTGGAGGGGACCTTCGAAATCTCTGAACTTAGACCTGCCACGTTTTTGGGTACAATCGAAGAAATATTTCTCATGAATATCGTACTTTTACGATTTTTGTTTGATTTTAGTGCGATATTTTCGTGACATTTTTGGGCCCATTCTGACCAAACGGGTAAGGCTACAACGTTTCATATTTCACATGGACATTAAGGTTATGGTGATGTATTGCTTTCTGAAAGAAAAAGTTAAAAAAGTTAGCCAGAATCTATAGAAAAAAAGTTTTTTAATATAAGTTTTTGATTTTTTGTACGATTTTTTTTGTGCCATTTGGGCCAATTCTGACTAAAGGGGTGGAGCACAACTTTTCTATTTACATGGACATTGGGGTTATGGTGAGTATCCCTTTTGAAAAAAAAAAGTTAAAAAACTACCAGAACCCATAGAAATAAAACTTTAAAAAAATTTTTTTACGGTAAATAATCCCAATTTGCAAGAAAAAATAGAAATTTTGATAACAATCCCTACAATGCTAGGCAGCAAAACAAAGCATTTGAAAAAAAATAAAAGATTCCCCCCAAAACTAAAAACTTTAAAAAGCTCTCCATAAAACGCGGCGGGTTTTTACGTTTTTCCTATTTAAATTAAATTTCTAATTACCATAAATTTACAAATTTTTTCTTGCATTTTAAGTTTTTAAAAAACCACAATTGGGTCTAGAAAAAATTTTTAGATTTTTGCGTCGTTCTCAAAATATACAAAAAAAACCGTTTTTTCGGGGGGTTTTTTAATTTTCGCTACAAAACCCTCGACAGTGGTGTTATGGTGTAACGTTGGGACTCGTTCGCGAGGTCCAGGTTCAAATCTCGCCGAGTAAAAGTATTTTCCGAGGATTTTTTCAGTAGTTAATACAAGAAAGGGGTTTGAGTCATTTTTAAAACACCATGTACGGGGGCTAGAAGGGGGGGGGAGGGGGGGGAAAACCCCCCCACGGGTTGGCTTGACCCCCCCAGGGGGGGGGGGGTCAAGCCGGGGTATGGGTTTTTATTTTAAAATTTATAGCTTTTTGGGTTTTTTTTTGGATTTTTACTACAGTCGGGCTTGCAAAAAAAAAAGGAAAGGTTTTTTTTAACTTTTTTTAGAAAGATTCAGTAAGAGATGTTTGCGGATAGACTACCATCGATTTTGACTAATATTCTTTATATTTTTTTGTGCGTGAAAAGCAGATGTCGACCGTTTTTTAGTCAGGTAATCAATCTTCATGCAATATTGCTTCAAAATAAACCCTTTTTCAATTAAAATTTCGCCTAAAACGTGTTTTTAGGCCACCTATCAAGGGCCCCTTTTTTAAAAAATTCCCCCTACGGGAAAAAGCCCCCGGCGGCGGGGGTTTGCCCCAAACCCCCGGTTTCCCCACCCAACCTCATTAAACTTGGTGTGACCCCCCACTAAAAAAAAAAATTTCCCCTACGCCACGGGCCCCATTAATATTTTGGGCTTTACAATAATTTTTAAAAAGCCCAAAATCCCAAAATTAGAAAAAGATTTTCCATAAATAATCAATATTATTAAAAACAACCAACTGTGATAAAATGTCTGAAAACTGATCTAGTCACAGAAAAGATTTTTTTGTATTTTTTTTTTATAAAGCTTTAATTAGATAAATGTCCATTATTTTTATGTTAGTAAATTCAGCAACGACGTTATAAAGTGACAATAAAACACTCAAAACTTACAAAATTTTCTTTTTTTCGATCAGATGTGATTTATGCAAAAAAATTTCTGGCCTGCAAATGTATTTGAAGACTACACTTACATACCCTTGCTGAAAACCCGCCAGGTGCGACACGCCGAGTCAGGCTTCCCCCTGTGTTTAGGGGGAGTGGGGGGGGGGAAAGGGTTTGGGGGTATCTGCTTGTTGGGGGGTGAATAAAAGGTAAAGACTCAACTCACGCAAGCTGAGCTTGAACCTTAGACACGCACGCTTTTCATTCGCATGAAAGTTAAAAACCATGAGCCAAAATTTTTTTCCCAGAAAAGGGGGTCAACTGACAAAATGTGCTAAAACTATTTTATTTAGCAGATTGGGGAACCCACCACGTAAATTGATGAAAGTGTCCCCACGGTATCCTTCCCGTAAAATTTTTGTTTTAAAATTTTTTCTTTTTTTTTGTTGCATTGTGATTGTTTTGATGCAATCATGATTAGGCTGAGGCTTTTATAAAAATTTTAAATAAATGGGAAACGCTTAGTCCCCCCGCTTTTTTTGGTGAGCGTAATTGTGCATTGAGCTGCCATGTGTTATGCGTTTTTTGTTTTCTGTGGAAAAATGTTATTAAATAGAATTTTTTTTTAAATTTAAATAAAAAATTTAAAAAAATTAAAAATTTTTTTTTTAATTTTTTTTAATTTAAACGTAATTGTTTTAAAAAAACGTAAAATTGAAATTTTTACAAAAAATAATTTCTCGATTTCGCCAAATTTGACAAAAATATATTAATTTATAAAATAAAGGTTCTACGAAAAAAATTTTTTAATCGGATAAAACATGTATGTTATCATCAAAGAAATTTTTTAAAAAAAAAAAAAAACCCGTAAAATTTTTGTTTTTTTGATAAATTTTTTTCAATTTCCTCAAATTTTACAAGAAATCTTAATTCTAAAAAAGGGTTTTGTGCAAAAAAAATTTAAATCGAAAAAGCATGTAGTGTTTAAGTCGAAGAAAATTTTTTAAAAAACGAAAAAAAACGTAAAAATTTCGATTTTATGAGAATTTTTTTTCCGTTTCGCTCAAAAACGTGGCAGTTTAAGTTCAAGATTCGAAGGCCTCCATAAAATTTTTATGGCAACGGATTATCGGTTTTGCCGGAATGTGGGACAAACAGACAAAAACAAAAGAAAAAAAAAAAAAAAACATTTTTTGGGTTTTTTTTTTTCCCCGTGTAGTAGAATGGTCTTTGCTTCGCTCGCTTCGCTCATCCAAAAATCTCTCGAGGGAAAATCTAATCTATGGGCACACACACACAGTAAAACATTACCCATGGACCAGATGGTTGCAATCCCTTTAAATTTTTAAAAAGAAATATTTAAAAAAAAAAAGGAAAAAAATTTATATTTTTTAAAAAGGTTTTAAAATTACAGTTTTTGGGGCATAATGCATTTAAAATGTAGGGGTAATGCAAAATAGGGCCCACGTACGTATTCCTTCAATGGTAATTTTTTTGTGGCTAGGAAATTTTCTGACCCCTTTTTGGTAGTATAATCCACTAACTGCCCCAAAAACTTGTGCAATGAAAAAATTGTCTGTTTGGATTTTTCTTTGGTAAAAATGTAGCAAAAAAAAAAAAAAACAATTAATTCCCCCCCAAAAAATTTATTTAAAAATATATTACAAAATTTTATTGAGGGACACGTTATCATTGAACCCCAGACTATAACTTGTGAAAGTTTCAGACAAATCGAACCATAGTTTCCGAGATAAAAATTTCTAAAATTTGTCAAATTAAAATTAAAACCTTATGACTATGGTTTTCCCTTTAAATGCCCGGGGAAAATTCCCCTTTACCAAAATCCCATCTAAGAGCTAAAAGGGGGATGCAAATGTACCTGGTCAAGTTTCCGAAAAAAAATAATTATATTTGCAGCACTGAGCATTGTGTGCCATATGTGTTGAGTAAGTGAAATTGTGCTACATAATATATGGTGAAACTTTATAATAAAATGTTGTGTATAGGGAAAGGAGTTCGGGCCCTTTTAAAGTGAGGAAAAGGAAGCAAATTACCCTTTTAAAAAAAAAAGGACCATTGAATTTAAACGAATTCTATTGTTTTTTATTACTTTTAGTAGGTTTTTTTTTACGTAAAACCAAAAATTTTTTCATTGAGAGGGGGGGGGGTAGTTTTGTTGATATATCAACACAAAATGAAAAATGAAAACATAAATTTAAAAATTTTTAATTTAATTTCACATAAGCTCGAACCCGCATCATACTCGCACGTTTTGCTCCCCTTTTTGCAAATGATATAAAAAGGACAATAGACTTTTAAATGCCCAAAAAGGGCCTTCCATGAAATTATTAATAGGCATTTTTTAAGGGAAAATAAATGCTATTTTTGGGATCCCCAACACTTAAACATACTTAAAAATATTTTCCAGGCAAGTATTTACAAATAGAAAAAATGGGAGATGTCATGAACATCCTTTCCCTAGTAAGAAGCGTTAAATTATAGTTTTGTAGAATTTCGACATTTTTTTCGTGTACGTTCTATTGCTGACACCAAACCAATTCTCTAATGAGTAATATCACGTTGGGGTTGACAGCCAACGCTGCAACGCCTGGCAATGCATAAGTTTACCGATTATACATTATACTTCACCAGTATTACTTCATAATAGTCACAACATGGGTTTGTCTTGCTTCTTAAAATACGAGAAACAAGCAAGCCGACACAAGAGCATATCACACCAACCAAGGCAAGGACAACATGCACTTAGCTATAGCCCTGCCGGCTCAACCAAGGAGGGCTGGTTGTATTTAAACAAGTCGTCGCAACGAAGGCCTTGGAATCAGGTGGATCGGTCAAATGTTCATGGTGTCATCTCTACCAACCTGATGGCAAAAAACAAGTGAGCCGAAAAAATCCTCCTGGTGAAACCTGTTTGCATCTGTGATGTGTTCTGCGATGAGGAAGGTGCAAACGCTCTTCGTTCTGACTGAGCTGGGATTTACGTGCCACGTTTGTGACGCAAGGCGGGGAGAGTAGAGTTGTTGGGGGAAAACCCTTATATCACTACCTAACTAACTGTAATGGGTAAATTAGGAAAAAAAATACGTTACCATAAAAAATATGCTTCTATAAATTGCTAAATTGCTACAGCTGTGTTTGTCATTACTAGCTGTGTGTGAGTTGTGAAGGATGTCAAATGAGCTACATAATGATAGAACTGTCAGACAATATTATTATATTTCACATATAATTAATGAAAAACAGTCCGAAGTTAACTTCTATTTTTCAAACGATAGAACTTTAAACGACCCCTCACTCTAAATGAAAAATATTGGTAATAATAAACTATGAATGAACAATTGAACAATTGAACGAATGGACATTGTTTGGCCGAAATCGTATCTACATAATAATATTATACTTATTTTGTGTGTTTTGTATACGGTATATTCTAATTCGCGAGCACAATAAACATAGTTACAATACGACAATACAATCATTACTTTCACTATTTCACATTTATCTGGTTATATTTGCAATTTTACATTTTGATTTTTGACCTTGATCACACTCACAAAAATAACGGAAAATTGTTAGAAATACTGTTTTCGTTTGAAATTATTAACATCGCCAAATAGGAAAGCATTAAATAAATACACAAAGTATACAAATAAACCAACACAGTACCTAACTAAATGTGACTCTTTTATCTACGTCTTTACTGTTTGTAAATTGCAACTTAAATCATAACATTAACGAATAACAATGAAACATAATAAAAACATAACCCTACAAGATGGGTATCTATGTGTTATAACGCAGAGAAACACCAATTTTAAAAATGTAGGGGAAAAAATTTGGTTTATTTTATTAATAAATTTAAAATGTATTCTCGATTTGTTTAGTCGGAACACTCCGTAGGTGTAATGTTATTATTTACTACAATTACCCAACCGGGAATCGAAACCAGGTCTCCCACAATTCCAAGTGGGGCGTCTTAACCACTAGACCATCAGTTGGGGCGGACTTTTTTTAATTTCTAAATTTTGCAGTAAATAAAAAATTAAAATTGTTGTTAAAACGTGGTTAAAGTGTTTTTTAGAGCGTGTGATGTAGACGGAAGAAAAACAGAAAAAAATTTATTTTTTATACTTACAATATGCAACAGGAACAATTTTTCGAGTGAGGGATGGACAGAGGAATTATGAGCTTTTTCTTTCTTCTGCATGTTGACACAATTCCACAAGTCCCATACTATAGTGTACGGACTACAATGGGAAAAACGCCAAAGTCGTTGTTAAGATGAGTAACCTATTGTATAGTACCCGGAAAATCTTCCCATACTGGCTAGATCGAGCCTTAGGTATTGGGAGAAAAGGCGATGTTCCCGGGTACTAAACACATGGCTCACTCACTCCGTTTAACAACGATTTTGGGTTTGTTTCCCTAGTTATTTAAATTGAACTTTTAAAATGCGTACATTTCAAAACGTATTAGCGTGAAACATTACCAAATTTCCAAATAAACAAAATCACTACGTTTATTTCCCATTACCACCCTCAAAAATAAAAATGTGGGTGTAAAAATATAAAAAAGTTCGAGCTTTTTAGTATCGAACCCAACCCTTCCCCTGCGGTAGTCTAAATCTTACCAGTAGGCCATGAAGCCACGTAGTTATCGTCCCACTAGCGCTACTAAACAAATGCTATGATATTTTTTTAAAAAAAACATTTTAATGTATGTAGGATTAAATCGCAAAGGATCTAGCTGATTTTGTAGCAGTTTCTCAGTAAACTTGTACCGATGTCTTTTTAAAATTTCAGCCCAATCTGTTTAGTTGGTTCGGCTGATTTTCGACGTAAGACCGACAGACAGAATACAGAATGAGAGCCGTCAAGTGAATGGAGACACTCGTCGCCCGCTCCTCGTTAACTAGTTCTATTTCTCAGTTTTTCAGATGAATGTGGGGACTGGATGTTTAACAGTCTGAAGTGAGCGGGGCGGAAGGGGGAAAGGGGGGGGGGCAGAAAAGTGTGATTAATCCCCTTCACAACCTTAATATACGAAGAGAAACCAATATTAGTTTGAAATAACGTGTTCGTTCTCAGCTTGTAATATTTGTACGAAAAGTACTTGTTAATCGTCTGAGGAAAAACTTGGAGTAATGACAATCGAGGAGATCGTGTTTCGAGGCCTTGGTTCTAGACACCTCAGTGAAACAGGTAGTCTGTCTGCTAGAACGGGGTGTCCGACAAGGCGCAGGCTCCACCGCGCACGCGCACAAGATATTGCGCAACACGGATCATATCTAATCTTGGAAAGCTGTGCACTAAAACGCAGTATTTAACTCGTTATTAGTATGTTTGTAAATTATATTGCACACCATAAATTTTAGGTTTTATGTTGACTAAGAACGGCAGTAATTTAGGTGTTATCAATAAATGTAATGAATGACAGGCACTCTGTTAAATCATGGTAGGACTAAGACATGACCGGCACTCTGTGATAAGTGAAATGTGGGTAAGAACCAAGTCAATCAATAACAAACAATAGTTAGAACTTCACTTCACTCGCTCCGATAAACGTACACCACACATACATTCATATTATATGTAACTTATGTGTTCATCTTCATAGTCATCTTTACATGTAATTGGTTTATGTATTTGTATTTTATACGCTATTGATAATGATAATGTATAATATGGTAGATTGAACTTGTGGGATGTATTACAAGTCATGTTGCAATATGGTCACAAAATAATAAATACACATTACAAAATTAATAGTGTTCGTGAATGATATAATGATCTTTAATTTGTTTTAATGGAAAATGGCACATGCACAACATATTATGTATGGGGAACCATGAGACACTCAATACAACAGAACTGATTTGTATTTTTCACATTTTTATTTGAAACCATAATTATTATGATGCCACGTAAAATTGTTTTTATAATAATATTATCACCGATAGTGTATCAGTTTACTGGACATGTAGGTCCCATGTATAATAATTGTGACGCGTCACTATATACAATACACAAAGGTGATTTCCCTTCAGCATTGGTTTTCATATTCAAACAACATGCGAGAAGGGACCCAATCAACCAACACATAGTACATACATAATTAATGTTATACATTAAAGACATTGAGTAGATTATTAGTTATCCATTGTTTTTTTTGTAGATTTAAACTAAAATAATCTATACTCACAAATATATTTTCTTTTAATTAATTTAATTTAATTTAATGTAATGTTTCGATTCTTTTCGATTTTTTTCTAAATTTAAGGTCTCTTTTGTAAATCAGTTTTTATAACTGAATAAATAAATGAAATTAGAGCAATCTAGATGAAATGCAATAAAAAGATAACGACTATGAAATGAAGCATTAATTTGTAATTGATGACCCGAGTGTTTATTTTATTTTGCAATACTACTGTACTGTCCCGTTTTTTATTTTACCGTTGGATGAAACAATTAGCTAACATATGTCGCAACAAATGGGGCATGGCACTTGCCTTAAAAAGGGTGTATAGGAACGTAATTACATCATTAGCTATAACAGTGTAGCAAAATTAGTTTGATTTTCCTCGCATGAAACGTGACGCAAAACCCAAAGAAACGAAATACCTCCAATCAACGGGTATCTTCAATCTTCAAAACATGTTTCAGCTCTTACGTTCCTCCGTTAGGCTGTCTAAAAAATGTGACTGGCGTGTTGAAATCAGTGTGAGTTGGATGAAATGGGTTCGGTTCGTGTTCGGGGTTTTTGCTCACATAACAAACTCAAATCTGAACAAATTTTTGAAAAAAATGCCCACTTTTGATGTCAGATTTAATTTAATAATCTGTATAATATGACCATTGACCACCTTATTTCAAAGCTTTGATAACTACAATTCATTAATTTCAGTTATTTCACCAATCTACAGCTTCCAAGTCGCAGTTCCGTATTGTAACAGTATCAAGTGAGTACAAGTATACAAGGGAGCCAAAAGTAATTCTGCAGTTCTTCAACGCCAATTTATTCTAAAATCTAAATATCGATCGATATAGTAGTTGAATGTAAACTTATAGTTAGTTACTTGTTTAAGTAATGTTC